>JARFJB010001633.1:1340000-1445000 GCA_036346205.1 Vesta saturnalis | reverse complement strand
CGCACACGTACACACAGAGACATACAAACACTCACACACACACACACACAAACACACACTCACACATACACACACACACACAACACACACGCACACACACGTGCGTACACGTGCGCACGCACAGTCACACGCACCCGTGCGCGCACACAAAGTCACACACCTCCATACCTATCACAATAAATTTCAATAAATGAGATAATATTGATATCTAGCGAAAAAATGTTGTTACCTCGTAATTGTTAGCAATAGTGAAACAAAATAACGTAGCAAGAGAATTATTAAAGACCCACTAGACATACAAGAGATGAGTTGTTGGACCGCTTTACTTTCGTAAAATTTTTATAGGGTTCCGTTAACTGAAATAAAGGCTTTATTGTGAATAAATTTAGTATAACGCTACATTTTTAGAGGTTTAGGTACAAATACTTACGAACTCAGAGGTTCTTTTTCTCTTACGAATAGTATGAATAACCTTAATTTAAGTATATTTCAAAATTCTCCCCTAAAAATACAACCCCTTTAAAAATTAAGATTATAATCTACCCTCGAGTTCTGAACAGTATTCGTAAAAAAACGCATAAAGACTAAATACATAATGAGTTTAATGTCTAAATCGGTTAATAAAAAAAGCTTCTGTTGAAAAAAAAATAATATTTACTCACACGAATCTCCACGATGATTAATTAATTACATTTTCATAAATACAAAATTTAGACATACAAAATCAAGAGACGAAATAATTTACTTTCCCAAATTTTAACAAGCATAAATTAAAAACGTTTTTACTGGAAAGCCTAAACCGAAAATCGATATAATATACCATCAAATATTACCCTAAACCAATAATTAATATGGAATGGATGTGGGGTTTGAAGATTAATATTGAATTAGATGTAGGATTTTACTTAGAATGATCGTCGAAGGAAGACGTATTGTACATTTTCACTACCTTATAAAGAATACAAATTAATCGTTTTTCTTTTCATAATGAAGAAAATTGAATAATAGCGATAATACTAAATAAAAGCATAAGTAAGTTGGGATGCTTTATTTCGAAACTCTCATTTCGCCATAAATAAAATGTAAGGGTTGTCCCCCTTCTCTTATTAACTAAGGACCGACGGGTCCACGCAACCAAACTTTAAATGAATTAAATATCGTACACTTTGGAGTGACAGAAGCGCCGTCCTCGTTAGCACAACCGACGCTAGCACTAACGAGATCCTCACCCATCCACCGTATATTTTATTGTCAAAACCAGAAATTACACAAAATTTTTCCGTCCTTTAATTGCTACTGATACTGAAATATCTATTAAGCGTAGGTAAATTTTTTGTAATTTCTCATTTCCTCTTTTTCTCTTGTGTCAGGATATATGAACCCAATTAATATATTGTAATGAAGATACTTCCATAGATAAAAAACTGTCGTTTTTCTGTATCATAAAAGAATGAATCCCTAAATTACCGTAACTGCATTAATATTTTATTATATTCCTCCCCTATTTAATTGACTCGAAGTTGAGAAGCGTCATACAAGACAAAACCAGACCCACTTAACAAAACCTGTATTTACTAAGTACACGCAACAAATTTGATTGCGAACCAATACTGGAATAAATTGATTTAAAATGTAACGTTCTTTATAACATTAATAATTTAATGTAAAATGTCCCACATAATACTTACCTACTAAAAAATACATATGATTGATTCTACGTGTAAATTAGATAAGTTAAATACAAAGATTGGTTTATGGGACTAGTGAATTTAACTGAAACAATATTAATGTTTGTCATGTCCGAACTGCTACGATGGTTAGAGTAGTCAATATAGTTGCTATTGCGATGTGACTTCAAAATTTTAAAGAAATACAAATTATAACATGAACATTACAGTATTAATCGTGTCTCCAGTGTTAATAGTATAAGTAGTAATGAGAACGGTCTACAGAAGGTGCTGAAAAAAGGAATTTTTATTTTTCTGTCTATGATTGTCAGATTCACATAAGCAACATATATTTCAAGATAGCTATGTTCGGTGTAAAATATCTGGCGTGATCTGCACATATCTTATTATTCCTGCGTAATCTATCATTAGGAAAAAGAGTGAATCTATGTCAGAATGTATACATCTGACCATTGAGTTCCTGTTTTTCATTCAACGATCTGACTTACGTTAAATGTTCACAAGAATCAAGTGTTTTTACTTACACCTAAGCAATTTAAAAAGTTATAAAAATAAGTTCGAAGATTTCCTAAAAACTAACATCCTTGAAGATACAGTGGTTTATGATAGTGGGGCTAATTATTGCCGACATCCTGCTTTTAACTACAATTTCTCACCTAAACGCTTTGACACAATACTCTAGGAACCTTATTCTCTCAATAGAAGCATGTAATATTCTTCTAGTGGATTAAATGAAGATTCGTGCAGAAGTTGTGTTTTATCTTTTATTTCGGAGGACTTCTTTCTGATTTAAAGCACATATTCTGATATAGTGACTCTCGTTTAGTATAGGAAGTAGGTTTAGCAGCTTCGTAGAGAACGTGCGTGCGTGCGTTATGTGTAGTGTAATTGAGTGTGAGATGTGAGTGTGAAATGTGAGCGTGTGAAGCAGTCCGTGTAAAAATACAAATCGAATTTTCATGAAAATCTGTTTCTAGTATTATCACTAAAACATTTCGGTTCTCTTAGATCCTGGTTAACATCGATTTACTAATAATAGTACTTTATAGAAGACGCGGAGGTACATTTTACATCTTAAAAACTGTTAAAAATGCAGAAAAAGTGTAAATATCGTTGTAGTGATTGTTAAATTCTGTAGTGAAAGCTTTTGGTAGGATTGTGTCCTTAAAAGAACTTTATGCGAACTTTTTGTAAATATCTGTACGATTTTGAATTGCATGTCAATAAGTATAGAACTGTTTTTCAAACATAGTTTAATTTTAGATAAGTTTTCTTTATAAAATTTTTTTGAAGCTTTCAAAAAAACCTTCAAAGTTACTTAGTAGGGCATACATTATAAAATACTATATCTTGGATTGTCTGTAACTATACTACAGACCTTAATTACTAAACAAAAATTTGTATTCACACTTATGCACACTTATGATTAATAAATTTATTAGCTGGATATAAGTAAGATGTAACATTATACAGGTTGTCCCATTTTCGTATGTCTAACGGGGTATCTCGCTTATTTTTTAGGTTAGAACCTTGCGGTTTTCGCGACACCGTGCTATTTTTTAATGAAACCAAAGATGCGCTAATCAAATTTGCCCTAGCCGTCTTAGTTTTACAGGGTGATTTTGTAAAATTGATTTTCAGTCATCCCTGTAACTCTGTTATTGTCAGATATATTAAAAAGTAAAACTGATATTTGTAGATTTTTTTACGTAGAATCCAGATTTTCTTTAGAGGTCACAGTTTTTGAGATATTAACATAACCTACTTTTTTTATGGGACACCCTATATATTTTTTTAAAATCTTTTTCCCCTTGCCAAGAGCTTTTCAAAAATATAGCATAGTTTATATTTATTTTTATAAATAACGTGACAAAATGATTTTTTTCTATAATTTACATTGATAATTGTGGATAGCCGAGGGTAACCATGGTAACGCAAGAAACAGGTCAGTTAATCTTTATCTTAGAATTTGTATTTATCTTATATACCTATTTTGTCATATAGATATCCCGAAAGACGACAACCCGACAGAAGAGTATTTCAAAAATTAAAATTTAATCTTTGCCAACTTGGATGTTTTGACAAACCTCGACCCCGAGTTTACAACAAAGAGAACGAGGAATGAGAGATCAACGTTTTAGCAGTTGTTCAAGCATCTCCTGAAACCTCGTGCAGGAAAATAGACGAAGAGACCGGTGTGTCTAAGACAACAGGGCAAAGGATTTAAAAAAAAACAAAAATTCAAACCCTACACTTATACACTTGTTCATTATCTGCACCCTGGTTATGCTGAACGTAGACTGGAGTTCTGCAGTTGGTTTATAAATATGAAAACTCGGTTTTGGAGTCAAGAAAACACCCACGTGATTGTTCCTGGAGAGCGTCATGACAGATTCGGATTTAATATCTCTTGCTTTATTTTTAACCGAAAATTAGTTTACAATGTTTATGAAGAAAACATAAACTCTAATGGGTACTTACAAATTCTAGAAGAAAAAACTATGAAAATTTTAGAAGATATTTCACTAGCTCAACTGAACGATATATTCTTCCAACAGGATGGGGCTCCAGACCACAATGCTAGAATAATACAAAACTGGCTAAATGAACATTTTCCCAGGAGATAGATTGGAACAAATGGACCTGTTCGATGACCACCACGATCACAGGATCTCTCGGTTTTCGATTTTTTTTTGTGGGGGTATTTAAAGAATAAAATTTATTCAAGACAATATGCCAACATGCAACAATTAAAAATTACAACGGAAAATGCTTTTGCAGAATTACGAAGGCAATCATTTATTTTAGAAAAGGCTATTAAAAGAATTTATAAACCTTGTGAAACTTGTAGGAAACATAATGGTCTGCAATTTGAACAATATTTGTGATTAATTAATTATTTTGTTTTTTATCAATGTAAATTATAGAAAAAAATCATTTTGTTACGTTATTTATAAAAATAAATATAGACTATGCTATATTTTTGAAAAGCTATTGGCAAGGGGAAAAGATTTAAAAAAAATATATAGGGTGTCCCATTAAACAAAAGTTGTTTGTCAATATCTCAAAAACTGTGACCTCTAAAGAAAATCTGAGTATCGCCACTGGATTCTACATAAAAAAATCTACAAATATCAGTTTTTACTTTTTTAATACGTCTGACAATAACAGAGATACAGGGGATGACTGAAAATACAATTTTTCCAAAATCACCCTGTAGCACAAAAACTAAGATGGCTATGGCAAACTTGATTAGTGCATATTTGGTTTCATTAAAAAGTAGCACGGTGTCGCGAAAACCGCAAGGTTCTGACAAAAAATAAACGAGATACCCCGTAAAACATACGAAAATGGGACAACCTGTACATTGTACATTTCATGTAAGCGAAGATACGTGACGTGCGTAATTTTATTTACTGCATTTTACTCCACTTTGATAATTTAATAGTAAATTTCGTGTAAATAAACCCAACCTTTATGTTGCGCCATTGATTTTTATATCATTCTTATTAGGTATTCTCCAATTAATTTGTAATTTTCTGTCTTATACGTATAAATAATTATTACATTTATCGTTATTTTATTATAGAAGTTTATTTTTAATTTTATACCTTCTAAGTTAAATATCACTAGGTCTTGCAAAAAGTATTAATTGGAAAGACGTGCTTCAATGTTTCTGCGTTTAACATTAATTAAACAACCTATATCAATTTGGGATATAATCCAACGTTCTATTTATTGAATAAAGGCCACTATACAGGATGGACGAATTAACTTCGTAAATATCAAGATATTTACATTTGATAATAAGTATTTTTAAGTAATCTTTTGTGCTCTTTTCGAGACTGCAAAAAAAAGAGCAGCGACAAGTAGAATGATTTTTTTAAATGTAACTGCCTGAATTTCATTTTATAAACATTCTGAATATGACACAATTTTTTTAAAGCGATAAATAAGTTTTTATGAAAAATAAGAGTACAGTTAATCGAAGCAAACAAGATACCTGAGAGGGCGGAGCTAGCGCTCTCACTAAAAAACAAAAGAGCAGCCACCTGTAGAGAGATTTTTTACATGGAACACCCTGAATTTTATTTTATACATTACTACGACAATTTCTTTTATTGTTTCTAACTAACTTATTTATCACTTTAATATAAAAATAAAAATGGTGTCATATTCAGAATTTTACACGGTTTCAATTTATAAAATAAAATTCTGATTGTTCCATTTATAAATATCACTCTACTTGTAGCTGATCTTTTGTTTATTAATGCGAGGGTTTTTAATCATGGAGTTGAAAAGAGTACAAAGTTACTTAGAAAAACTTATTATCAAATGTAAGTATTTTAACAAAGTTAAAGGTTGTGCAATGAAAATTGGCCCACACTGGCCACACTGTATAATCCTTATTCAAGGAGCTTATCTCCGAACTAAAGTTTTCCTTTCTAACATTTATCGTGAGTGTGGCAGGTTAATATTTCATTACGTTGTCTTTAAACACAAAAGCTGATCACGTGTGCAAAAAAAAGAAAAAGAAAGGGTGGAGCGAGAGAGAGGGGGGGAGAGGGACAAAGGTACGAGAAAACGTACTCTGACGCAAAACTTCAGAAAGCCATTAAAGCAATAAATGATGACACGTCAATCAGAAAAGCATCGAAACTATATAACATTCCCAGAGCTACCCTTCATTTTAGAATAAGTGAAAAAAATAATAAGGCTACGTTAGGACCATCTCCAATATTGACTTGCCATGAAGGAGTACTAGTTAAATGGCTAAAGGAAAATGCCCAAAAGGGTTTTCCTCGGAGAAAGGAAGATTTAAAGGGTTCTGTCAAAAATTTTCTTGACAAAAATCCAAGAAAAAATCCCTTCACTAATAATCTACCAATCGACAGCTGGTATAAAGCATTTCTAAAACGCCACCCTGAAGTCCCACTACGCAGCGAGTTCAAATGTTACAGAAAATGATATTGGAAAGCGGTTTAATGGTATTGAAACATATCTTAAATCCAAGGATATTTTGATTTCTTATCAGATTTTTCAAGGGTCTTCAATGGGGACGAGACTTATTTTAATTTGTGCCCCAAAAATACAAAAGGGTTAGCTCTTGTCGGGTCAAAAACGTGTATGAAGTAGAGCACGCGTCGCCCAAATACAATATAGCGATTATATTAAAAATGCAACAACAGGTAAATCCGAGAACAAGAGTTAATGAAGAAAAGAAAAAAAACAGCTGATCAGAATGAGAATCTTAAAAGTAAAATGGTAAATCCTTACAGAGAAAATAAGCTAAAATAGAGACCTTGAAACAAAAATATGGTATCGCGAAAAAATGTCGCGCTCATTTGGTCGCATATCAAAAGGTCGCCGGCGAAAAACGGGCGCCGACGAAAAAAGATTGCGGGCAATTGATCGCGCGAAAAAATGTCGTTATTTGTAGTGTTTCCTGAAGCTATACTTACGAGTCTATCTGTATTATTTTAGTAGATTGGTTATTTTTCAACAATGCAAAATTAAAAATTAAATTAATATTTTAGCATACTATTTAATTTATTGTTATTAATAGAAAAAAGGGTTTGTATAAATCCACAGTATCACTACCTTCGTATTCACTGCTGTATCACCATTAATAATTATAATCAGACATTTCCTTATTTTGACTATTGTATTTTTGTGAATATTCTAAATAAAATATCATTAAAAATGAATTTGCTTATTTAGTGCAATTCGCCGAATTTCTTGCGAAGCACGTTAATAACAACGTTAACAATAGCCAATTTTGATATGATTAATAATAATTAATTCCGGGTATAAGTCCAGTGAATGAATTGTAACAATTTATTTATACTTAAAGTAAAATTTTAAATTTTTTTATGATTTTCTTAATGACCATTACTTAATTGCTTGATAATATGATTCTAATGCGAGATATTAGTGTAATTATGTAAATCCAATAATATTACTAATACTTAATGAACCCTTTATTTAATTTGTTTTTAAGTTTACCTGAGATTATAATAAGGGTTTGGTTAAACATTCCAATTTATTATTCGTGATGTTGTCTTTTTGTCAAGATGGCCTTAACTTATGTTAAAAGTTAGAAAGGTGTCGATATGTTAGTGTACAGGTTGTCCCATTTTGGTTGTCCTCGCAGGGTATCTCAGTTATTAGCAAAGATACAGAGATGCGGTTTTCGCGAACGTTGGCTACTTTTTTGTGAAACGAAAGATGACACAAACAGAATTACTCTAGATCCTCTCATTTTTGAGATACAGGGCGTTTTTGAAAAAGTTGCATTTTGAGACAGCCCCCGTATCTCAGCTATACGATAACTTATAGAAAAAGTGAAAAGTGTTCTTTATATAATTTTTTCCGTAGAATGCAGCGCTGTTTTCAGAATGAGTATACGGGGTCAGGTCAAAAAGTTATCGGGATCAACTTCATTTTTTTTAAATGGGACACCCTGTCTATTTTCTCATAATTAAATTTCTCTTGTTCTAAGCACTTCAAATATATATAACAATTATCACTTATTTTGATAAATAGCGTGGTATTTTGTATTATTAACTGAATTTCTTAGTAGGCTTTGAATTCGTAATCTTCTATTGTTTTTTTGTGCCTAATATAGAAAACCATCATTATGTAATTATATGTCATTGAAGAAGATACAAATTTCGGCAAAATAATTTATTTTATTTCCAGAATTGTTGATTTGAAACTCATATAAATATTGGATGTATTTATTTATAAATTTAGAGACAAACGAAAATAAGAAGAATTAAAATTTTATAAATATTGCTCAATTTGCTGACCATTATGGTCAAGACAAATCCTACATCTCCGAAGAATTTCTTGAATGGATCTTAATAAAAATAGGGTCTTAAACGTAGTTCTTCAAAGGCTTCTCTTGTAGCATTCATCAAAGCTTCTTGAGTTTCATACCGTCTTTGATGAATTTTATTTTAAGGTAGCCCCACAAAAAAAATCTAAAATTGATAGGTCTGGGGACCTTGCTGGCCAATTAACTGGTCCATTGTTACCAATCCAATGGTTTTGAAACATTGTATTGAGGTAATCTCTTACTAGTCTTGCATTGTGGCAAGGTGCCCCGTCTTGCTGAAAATAAACCTCTCTTAGCTGGGCTAACGGAATATCATCAAACAATTCTGGAAGGCAAATGTCCAAAATTTCCAAATATCGTTGATGGTTCAAATTGCCTTCAAACATGTAAAATGTTAATCTGCCTCCTAAAATGAAACAGGACACATTGAACCCAAACCTGCCTTGCTGCTGACGGATCACGGTAACATGCCGATTTTCGTTAGACCAGAGACGATTCGTTGCACGATTGTAAATTCCGGCGGAGCTTATATGGCTTTCATCCGACCATATAACTAAACGACCAAAATTACCATTTTCTTCACTTTTCTGAATATACCATCTACAGAAATCGATACGCAATTGAGCATCACCCGGATGCAAGTGGTGGATGACTTGAGGTATATATGGTTTATAATGGTATTTTTAAATATTTTTGATACTTTCGTTTTGAAATGCCCACCGATTCTTCTATTTTTCTGCAAGACGTATAATTTTCGTTAACAGTGACCTCTGCAAGGACATTTATTTCATTATTTTCTTCGTTTTCTTTTCTATATGTTTTGGCGCGTGGCCTTTCAAACGATCCGTGATTTTCCAAATTTTGTTTTAACCTAATGAATGTTTTTACACGGTTGCCTTCTTTCCGGAAATCTATAATATTCACATTTTATTTAACTCAAATGATGACTAACATTCCAGTAAATATAAATACCTTTCAAAATATATTTCCTTCGCTTGCTCTGCATTAAAATTTGTTTCGTAATAAACCCCAATCATATCTAATTTCTCATAGTTCTCGTACCCTAAATTATTCGCCATGGTTTGAAACTTTGTAAAAATTCAAAATAACGAAAAGAATATTGAAAACTTTACTAACAATAAGGATCTCAACAATCAACAAATTTGCAAATATTGACAAATGTCAAAAAATGAAGTTGCCATGGTAAAACAATTGCAGTACCAAAGGCCACTAACAAATCCAGTTAATAATTTGAAATACTGCGCTATTTGTATAAAAAAATGATGAATGCTATACATATTTGAAATGCTTAGAACAAGGAAAATTTAATTATGAGAAAATAGACAGGGTGTCCCATTTAAAAAAATGAAGTTGATCCCGATAACTTTTGACCTGACCCCGTATACTCATTCTGAAAACAGCACTGCATTCTACGGAAAAAATTATATAAAGAACACTTTTCACTTTTTCTATAAGTTATCGTATAGCTGAGATACGGGGGCTGTCTCAAAATGCAACTTTTTCAAAAACGCCCTGTATCTCAAAAATGAGAAGAGCTAGAGTAATTCTGTTTGTGTCATCTTTCGTTTCACAAAAAAGTAGCCAACGTTCGCGAAAACCGCATCTCTGTATCTTTGCTAATAACTGAGATACCCTGCGAGGACAACCAAAATGGGACAACCTGTACAAAGGATTTATTCATCGAAAGAAAAAAGTGATTGGTGGAAAGACAATTTGGTACTCAATACAATAAGTTTAAATGTGCCGGCAGAATTCACACAGTGAGAGATGACACAGTAAAAAGTGCAAGTCATTATCATATTGCAGATGTTTCCAAATTAGAAGTAAAGAAAGCTTGTAACAAAATGAAAGAAATAGCTCAACAAGTTGAAGTAACAACACAAAACATAATAGCTACTGTTTCACAAGAAGTTTCTTTGGGTGCAACTGGGCAGTTACTTTCAATTTCATCACTAAAGCGAACTATTCAACACACACGCCAAAGAAAAGAAGCTATTCCGTCAAATCCTAGAAATTTTACGGAGCTTATTATTCCGGAAGAATACACCAGAAGCAGTAATGGTGAGCCTTTCCTTTTATTCGATAATGGTGTAAACGAAGGAAGAATTTTGATATTTTCCACCCAAAGAAATTTAACTTTTATGGAGAACTGTAATCATTGGTATGCTGATGGAACATTTACGTCCGTCCCTCTATTATTTGGTCAGTTGTATACAATCAATGGTGTACAGTACAGCAATGTTGTACCAACAGTTTGTGCCTTACTTTCCAATAAGACCGAGGAAACCCACACTCTACTCTTTCGAGAATTAAAAATTTTAAGACCAGGTTTACGACCTTCCACAATAATGGTAGATTTTGAAAGAGCAGCAGTTAATGCAATCACAAGAAGAGTTTCCTGAAGCCAGAATCCGTGGCTGCTTCTTTCATTTTACCCAATGTTTGTGGAGAAACATGCAAGGTGCAGGATTACAACAAGTTTATACAGAAGATGCAAACTTTGCTCTACAATTAAGACAACTGGCAGCCCTTGCGTTTCTACCTACAGAAAGTGTTGTTGCAACGTTCGAAGTGTTATTAGACCGCGAATTTTTTATAGAAAATAAAAATGTGTTATTATCTTTTTTGATCTACTTTGAAGATATGTGGATAGGCCGCTTGGATAGAAGACGCCATAGGAGACAACCGCAGTTTTCAAGATCTCTTTGGAATTGCTTTCAATCAATAGAGGGAGATATACCACGCACAAATAATTCTATCGAAGGATGGCACAATAGTTTTTCCTCGATATTAAATTCAGCACATTAAAATGTTTGGAAATTTATAAATGCGTTAAAGAAAGAGGAAAGCTTAAATTGTTTGAAAGTGGAACAGTATACAGCTGGAAGCGAACAGCCACGTAAAAAAATTATAAAGATACTACGAAGCGAATAAAAACTATATGTGAGCAATACGGCAATCGGCCAACTTTGAAGTATTTAAGGGGAATTGCTTATAATTTCCAACTACAGAAATAAAAAGAAAAAATAAATAAATAAGAAAAAAGGAAAATCAAATAATGACAAGGGCTCTGTGCAAGCAGACTTTATATTATAATACATCAGAGGCATACAAAGCTGAAAAACAAAAAAAACTTTTAAACACGCCAGTTTCTGTCTGCCAGTCCTAAGTCTAGCTAAAATGTGAAGGGAAGTTAAATGCAATTTGGAACAGAACTAGTGTTGTGGGAAAGTACATGTTAGCAGCTCAGCGTTATGCTCTGACGTACAAACAAATATATTTTTCTAAGTGCTTTTTTAACAAGCCCTCAGTTTCTGAAATGTGGTGACATTTTTTCGCGTGGCCAATTGCCCCCGATCTTTTTTCGTCGGCGCCCTTTTGATATGCGACCAAATGAGGCGACATTTGTTTGTGCGACCAATTGTGCGTGACCTTTCTTCGTATATCCCAAAAATATATACGAACAGCTTAAGGTGGCAACAACGAATTGATTTCAAGCAGAGCAGAATTTGAAATCTGTATCAGAAAGTCCAGTATCAACTGAAACCAATTTAATGATGGAATTCGGCCTTTCAAAAGAAAATAATATTTTTTTCAACTTGATAATGTTTTTCCTGTACAAACAATTTTAATATGAAGTCCGGTGTTAAATGCACTACATGTAATCGGACATGCCATTTAAATTTTTTAATTGTTTATAAAACTATGATGTAATTTACCAAAAGTGTTTTTTTGTTCTAATTAAATGCTGAGTAATATAAGAAAACGGAAGCGAGAACCATAAATAGACTTTCATATAAGCGTATGTACGCGTATGTGTGTTTCCATAAACAAATTCAGGTATTTGCTTCCCCCCCCCCCCAAACTCAATGAATTTTGAAATGCTTTTTACAAATTGTGTGTGTGTCTGTGTGTGTGCGTGTTCTTATTTTGAAGGAAAAAAAAACGATAAATAGTTACAGTATATAGCAACTTACCTGCATGTGTCTGACTGAAAGGGGATATAATTGTGCGAGTGAATGACATTCTACCTCTAATAATACGCTCGAGTTTGATTCATTCAATTATAACATAAAGAATGATGATTTCAAAATGCACAATGCTAACTAATAGACTGCATACAATGTGCGTACATTAACCTGTAACTTTTGATGCCAGCAGGCTACTATTACTAAGATTCATTAAAAAAAATTGAAAATTTGGAGTCCTAATCAAAACTAAATGCTTCAGTAACATGCATATGTGTATGTGTTTCTTTTGAACTTATGTAGGTACATAAAATTGTGTTTTATAAGTGCTGTTTGTTGTTTCAACATTGAATTGGTTAATTTAACCTTTTAATTCCCAACGTTCCCTTTTTGGGGACATTTTATAAAGCATTGTAAAATATTTAAAATAATGCAATGAAAGGTAAATTTTTGATAATTATTATTTAATAGTGTTCAAAATACAGGAATATCTTTTTAATTTTCAATTATCGTATATGGTTTATAGTTTATAAGGTTTTAAATTATATAAAATTTTGGAAAAATAAGTTTTGCTTATCAAAAATTATTGTGCAATGAAATCATATTTTATACAACAAGATTTTTCATTTCTAGTGAAGGTTAATCCTCCTATTGTGATTTGCAGTAAGAATTTTCTTTGAATTTAATTGTTTGGTCGTAAAAAATTTTCATTCTTTGTTATGTTCCCTAAATGAGAACGTTGGGGCGTGGATTACCCCCTCTTACCTGAGTATGAATTTCTATGCAAGTGAACGCAGTTTGAGTCAGTCACACTTACGTTGCTTATAAATAACCACGTTGCTTGCAGAATATATTGTGATACGTATTATAATAATAGTTTATGTTAGTGTGGTGTACAGAAAATTGTTATGGATACTTCTGCTTTCTACGGGTAAGTTATATCTTTGAAAATGCATCCACTTATATAATTATACATAATTATTATAAGTATATAATTGCATTCTTTTCGTTTTCAGGAAGAAATCCGGTGTATTGCCCCAGATGCTGGCAACCGTAATATTGAAAGCGACGATGAGGATATTGATGAAAATGACCTGGACACAAGAGCCCATGCCATCAGATGTAGCAGGTGAACTTGAAATTCACGTGGCGGAATATAGTGATTCAGAAAGTTCAAATGTTGAAGAAGAACCACTTCCCATACGTTCGCGTACTCTGGACCTTCCAAAGTGGAAGAAGACAGATGATGTATACCTAAATACTGAACCAAGTAAGCCCGATAAAGTTGGTAGCGAACATATGCTGAAGACAGAATATGAAATATTTAATATTTTTTTCACGCCTGAAATGGTAGAATCAATTGTTATTCAGACAAACCTTTATGCAAATAGAGATAAAAATAACCCAAACTTCAAAACAACAGATCAAGAAATTCGTCAATTTTTGGGATTGCTCTTAGTGAGTGGCTATCATAACCTCCCCGGCGAAAAAGATTACTGGTCCACTTTAGAAGATTTACAAGCACCGATATTCTCAAAAACCATGAGAAGGGACGCATTTCAAACAATCAAACAGTACTTTCACCTGGCTGATAACAATAATTTGTCTGCCACAAAAGTCGCAAAAGTCGAACCTTTGTATGAAAGTTTGCGCCAAAATTTCCAACAGTTCGGTGTACTTCATCAGACGTTGAGCATCGACGAACAGATGATACCCTACCACGGCCACCACTCGTCAAAGATGTTTATAAGAAATAAACCCATACGATTTGGCTTCAAGTTGTGGGCACTTTGTAACTCAGATGGTTACCCATACAATTTCGACATCTACTGCGGAAAAAATAATGGAAAAGTAGATACAAGGCCTTTGGGTTACCAAGTTGTTGACAAGATGCTGTCTATCATTCAAGAACCTTCATTACATGTTGTGTATTTTGACAATTTCTTTACAAATTATCAATTACTAAGTGATTTAGTAGACCGAGGAATACGTGCTTGTGGAACTGTACGCGAAAATAGAATCAAATGTCCTCTGCTTCCTGCAAGGGAAATGAAGAAAAAATGGCGTGGTGCTTATGACCTTCGATCTGACGGGAAAGTTGCTTGTGTTCGATGGAATGATAATTCCACCGTTACACTAGCTAGTAATCACCATCGTGTGACTCCAATACAAAAATGCAAACGTAGAGTCAAGAAAGAAAATAACAAGGAACTTCCTCAACCTCTTATGATCAAGAAGTATAATCAGGGAATGGGTGGCGTAGACCTATTGGATCGTATGCTTTCTAGTTATAGGCCTCGTCTAAGATCAAAGAGGTGGTGGTGGAATCTGTTCGCCAATGAACTAAACATGGCGATTGTTGGCGCTTTCCGATTTTATACGTATCTTCACCCAGAACAGAAAGTTACACACTTATCTTTTCATCGTTCTGTTGCAATGTCTTTGTTGAAGGTTCAAATGGTATCACGACATCGCTTGGGAGGACTAACTGCTCCAGTAGTTCAAGATATCAGGTACGACAATGTGAACCATTTCCTTATATCAACTAAACAAGGAAGGTGTGTGGTTTGCGGAAATAACACTCGGCTCAAATGTGAAAAATGTGAAAAACGCTTACATAAAAGTGTCTGTTCTGAGTCATACCATAAAAAGTAATCTTCAAAAATTATAAAATGAGTAGCATGTAAAATTTCTATCGAAAAAGTTCAAATAGTTCCAATTTATTAGATTTAGTTGAATTTTGAAAATTTATGACTTCAACGTTTGGTGTTTGGACAAGAAATTGAATAAATGAATTTCAATTCCAACGAATTCCCATTTTGAGGAACATAAATACAAGAAACTGTAAACTCAGCAATTTCTAATGTCAACTAAAGGTAAGGTTTTTTTGTCATTTAACATGCAAATGGAACAATGTAACATATACAACAAATCAGTTGAATATAGTAAAATATCAAATTATAAAATGGAGCGATCAGTTTCCAACTAAAGGTAGGTTATTTTTAAATTTGATCAACTTTGATACATGAAATGTGATAAATTACCATTTGGGACTAAACTACAATGCTTGAAAATCACATTATTTTAGTAAACAGTTAGACGCAAAATGTATTATAATTATGGCGTCATAACAAACTTTTAATAATTGAAGATTATGTTAGAGTGTTACGATAAAAATGTGAAAAATTGAAGTAGTGCTATATGTTTTATCGTAAACACTTGAGATAATTAATAACATTTATTACAATTAAAATGTACAAGTACATTTTGAGTAACTTATTTAGTTGTATTACGTTTCAGATAACATCATAATTCATAAAACTTTGAGTGTTATGAAGAAACAAAAAAAAAACACTTGTAGATAAATTGATAACATGTTATTACAATTAGAATGTTACAATAAATTCCACAAAAAACTTGAGATGAATTAATAACATTTACTATGATTAAAAATATGTCACATGTTTCATAAACTAACCTAATCACTTGAGATGAATTAATAACATTTATTACATTATTAAATACATATAAAGTTACATATTTGATTCAACCTGTATTTAGTTGTTACTGTTTCAGATTCAACATCGATGTAAATTTTGTCTTTATGTATAGAACTTATGAAATTCTAAATATAAGATTAAACAAATTAATATTAATGGAATACCCTATGCAGATTAAATTGATAACATTTATTACAATTAAATTATATAAGTTTGTTAAAATAAGTTCAAAAAATAGATGTAATTAAAAATTATTATATGTATTAAAAATAACATAAAGTTTACTCAATTTGAACCTACGACCTGAATAATCCTTACAAAGTTTAATCAAAAATGTTATAATTAAGAAGAGTATATTTTTGCGGCAATAACTTAAATGCCTAAACTGTCTAATATTCTTAGTGCATTATGCGTATTTTCTATGTTCTGCCACACAATTTCCAAATTGTTGTTGGCTGCAGCCAACTCACTATTTAATCGTTCCACTTTTGCCACTTCACAATTTTCAGAGTTTATGTACATCGATAAAATGTTCTCAAGCCACCTAGTACTTTTTATTTTAAATTTCTGCAGGTCCGTATGCTCCTGAGTTGTTGGTGGTGGTGAACCTGCTGGTCGAATTAATTCTAATTTTTTTCCTTCATATTGGAGGAGTGTAACTGACTGCGATGGTGGTGGTGGAGCTGCAATCCATCCATATTGGAGGAGTGAAGGTGGCTGTTGTGAAGCTGCTGGCGCAACTGTGGTCATGGGTGGCGTGGTGCTACGAAATAATTGGTTTGGTTAATAAAATATTTATCAAATAAATCACTAGATAAAAACAATAACAAAAATTAAGCAAGGAATACTTACTTTTCAAAGAACTTGGCGAAATCAACATCTTCTACATCACATCTCGTATAGAGATTATTAGTATATCTACATGTGGCTCAACTCGTTCTGCTTGTTTTTCCCCACGCACTAATATATCTTGCAGTATGTTAGGGTTTTTTTGTAGTGATAATTTTGATCTTTTAGCATTTGATGCCATTTTGATTCATATGGTATGTATGTATGTAACGACTGAATATTGAAATAAAATTTTAAGATTGTATACATGTAAATCTGTTAACGTGTGCAAAATCGTTAACAAGTACAGGTGGTTTAAATGTAAAAATAGAAATTTTTAAGGTCATATGTATTTGACTTGAATCTGGGGTTTATCTGCCTATATAAGCAGTTTTTTTACACCAGTCAGTCAGTCAGTACATTGAACTCGTGACTAGAATTGTAATTGTAAGTGTAAATCCAGTAAACTTAACTACTTCTATAGTTACTTACATTATTACATATTAGTTATAATAAATAAAATATTTGTTTCCATTACTACATAATCGGGCAGTGTGTGCTTTTTGCATTTTTTTGATACAGTTTTTTGAAAGGTAACTATGAGTAAGGGTATAACAAGTAGTAGTAATATTGTTAATTTAAAGTATTATTCCATTGTTGAAAACCAAAAATTAATTTGTAACGCACATCCGTATAATTACTCTAATATTAAGCTATTGCGAGATAATTCGAAATAAAATTTATTTAGAGACAGGTGAAAATTTGCTTAAACTCGAAGGTAATTTATCATTGTTAAAGTGTTATCTTGTAAGACTTAAACAGTTAAAGAACGTTTCAGAGAAAACAGATAGTGGAATTGTCAGTAAAAGGTGTATACGCAAATTATGTTGGTATCCTCTAGATTCATGTTTTAATGGTAGGTTACTTACAGGAATTATAGCCAACGTGGCAAATATCAAGGACCCTCTTATTTTTTTACAATATGCATACCATAGTATCGCACGAAAGGTTAAATTAATGCTAAGGCAGTCCATGCCGGAGGTCAATGTTGTTTTAGCCTAAAATTTCATCCAACCTCACAATCATTATCGAGTTGAAGACTTTTGCCATAAAAAAATATGTCATTGATATTTCAACCATTTTACGTAAGTGGTAAACTGAAAACGTGTATTACAAGTTACAGACAAAATTAGAGGAGTTTTCCGAAAGGGATTCAGGTTGGACATTACATGAAGTTTTACATTTGAAGGTTAATATTAATAGCTATGTTCCATTTAAAGGTGGTCGTTCAACTTACATCAAAGTTCCCTTTCTCATAGCAGTAAAGCGTGCGGTAGTGAATGTTACAAATAGTGATGAATATTTAATTAATTACATATTTACCTTTGAACTTATTCGTTCATAACAAAAACTTATAATAATTTAGTGATGAATATTGTTTCCTGTGGGCTGTTGTTTCGGCATTATATCCCGCGCGACGTCATACGGAAAGGGTTCAAAGTTATCCTCATTTTAGAGATGTTTTGAATGATGATTCAATTCACTTCCCATTAAGATGGATGATGTAAAAAAAAAATTGAAAAACTGAACAACCTCTCAATTAATTTGTATTTCATTCCGGGAAAAAGTATATTACTGTCTGTATTAAGTCAAAATCGAAATAGTGACAGGGAGCCCATAAATATTTTAGTGATTTCTACTAATCATCATGCTGCCTTTACGGATGTTATTAATACACAAAATGACACTATACATCATTTCACTTGGATTAAAAATATGCCAACTCTTGTTTATAAACAACTATCGAATAAGAAGTGTAAAAAAAAATGATTCGTTACCGATGCAGATTACCTTATACAAAAACATGTCACTCACTGTCATCAACCTAATCAATGCTCTGCTAGGCTAGAATTTTGCATTCCATTTGTAATTTATACCGATTTAGAGAGTATTTTAGGAAAGTGTACAACTGGTATCAAAAGTAATAATCAATTTCATTCCAAACATATACCCTTCAGCAGTGCTTACTATTTGAAGTGTTCATACAATGATTCATTATCTCGATTTAAGCTTTATAGAGAAAATGATTGCATTCAATGGATTTGTATTATATATATATATATATATATATATATATATATATATATATATATATATATATATATAAAACAAATTAGCCCGCAAAATGTAGCACTGTTAAAATTTTTTATTGCATTGTACTTTTCTGTAATCTTTTTGTTTAGGCAACACTACTACCACTGCTGTATTTCTTTTTATTTAAAGTTAGATATATAAAATTACACACCATGATTAAATATAAAAGAAATAATTTATTTACTCTTTAAAAGCCTCTTTCTTTTAGCTTTTACTTTTTCCATCCATACTATTCATTTTCTAGATTTAAAATATCTAACAAAAAAAAAACCATGGTTATTAATGTTTTCTTTATTTAGTAAATATGCTATACATTAGATAATGCAATATCTCTTCATATAAGGTCAATTAATATTGTACTCTGCATCAATGCATAATTGACGTATGGTGGTGTTGTAGTGCCACTTCTAAAGACAAAATGTTATGTTTGTTGTCTTTCTGGCTACACCCAAACTACGTAGGAATACATCCTTCGTGTTTAGTGGCGCTTTAAATTCTTCAATTCGTGTTTTTTCTTGTTTGAAATATACATAAAGGCGTTCAGGTAATACAAATTTAAAATCACCTGTTTCCATCACTATTCGTTCACCGTATTTAGTATTAATTACATCTATATTCGTCACTTTATACTTTGTCGATGTCTCGAGCCCGCACGCATTTTTAAAGGGTTTGAAATAGGTGTTTTGGATTAACCCTGATAATTCCATTTTGCTAACTGACTGATCTCAACACAAACAGCTCGCTGCAGTTTAAATAAGAAAAATATGTCCTTGAGTACCTATCGCAACTTGTTAAATACCCACCTTGAGCTACTTTTAGTTTAGACTATTGACCTTGATCTACTAATTAGCATATACAACAACCTAGCACTCCTCTCGTTTCCTGTGAAATTTTAGATTTCTGAGAAATGTAATATGATACCACTGCAGGTCAATAATCTTTGACCTTCAAATTCAATTTTTAGATTTGTAAGAAATGTAATATGACGCTATAAGAATATAATGATTTATTTTGCTATTTCTTTTTTAGATTTACAATTTTGACCTTGACAACACCATAATAATATTATTACTTTTGCAATTTCTGTTTTTAGCTTTCCAATTTGACCTTGAGAGGACGAGTGACCTTGAAGCGAGGGGCGCGTACGTACACGACGATAAAGCTCACTTGACCTTGTAATGTAAATCCTACACAGAGGATTAGAACTCCCCCTATATGATTACTCCCATGTCCAAAGGAAGAATTTCGGTATTTATTTCTATTGGGACATTGACTATTTCTGCTTCTGTTAATTAAAGCAAAGCTTTTCCTTTTTAATAATATTTTATTATTTTAAACACTGGTTATAAATAACAGCTAGGAAAAAATAATACGTAAAATGCAGAAACTCACATAAATAAACTTTTCAACTATATTCAAGACAAAAATATCCAAAGTTAGCCAAAGCAAAAAAAATCCCTGAAGATGAACCGACTTATGAAAAGTAACTTGAATTAAAAAAAAACCCTTTTTATAAATTTAATTTAAAATTGCCTAAAATCCAAAAGCTTTTAACTTAGAAAAATATAAACTCAAAAATAAAAATACGTGGATATACCAACCAGATATCGTAGAGAAAATGGAAATACAAAGTGTAACTATCTTCACCATCAGAAGCATTTTGCTCTCAGACATGTTCACCAAAAGGTAAATGTTGAAAAAAGGTATAGTAAACAGGTAGAATAGCGTTTCTGTTGCAAAGAATCTCAAATGTTCATATTTTTTCTTAGTTAATGGTATTAAATTTTTATAAAGCTGTTGTAGTTGAATTTCTATGATATTAAATTGCATTGTTTTTCAAACTTTTGTTAATAGATTAATTTTCGTAAAGTCATCTTCATATTTGTAGCTACTTTTATAAAAAATAATATTTGGCTGTCCCGGACCAGTATTTATAATTTTTAATTGGCCTCAAACAACTGTATCGTTTGCTTCGTTTTTCTCCCAGTTCATTGAGGTTTGTTGTAATAATTTAAGGTCAAATATACTTTCCTGGGTCATTTCAACAACAACATATAGGTTCTTTTTTTGCACGACCTAACAAGAGTGTACCATTGGTCCGGAGTATGTACAGGAACGCATCGGGCAGCCTTCTCAATGACGTTGTGCACTGAGTCACCTTCGCTTTGTGTTTGGGCCCGCTCTAGGAAAGTGTGATGAATTTTTGTTGAATATTTTTGAGTTAGGTAATTATAAAGTGAAAACAAAAATTTGTTTCTGTTCTGTCTAGGACAGTTATCAGAAAATAATGAAAATTCCTTTGATGCCAAGTTAAAAACTGTAAAATTAAATGTAGACAATTTTAATTTATAGTGTGCGATACCAACTACTGCTTTTGGTACTGGAAAAACTTGTTGCAAGTCGAATAGTGCGGCGCAAAATGTAGCCTGTTCCTTAGTTTTTTATTTATAAGTATCTTTAGGATTCCTGGCTAAATTTTTATTTTCTGTGTGCTTCTTATGTCCTCCCTCCATTTCAAACCTTTTTCGGGCAAACTGTTTTCGTAACTATGGCAGACATCACACAGATCTTCCTTGGGTAAGAAAATGATATATTAAATTAAGTTGTAAAAATGTGTGGTTACATGCTTTCCGTAGCTTTTCTTGCAATGTTATTTTTTATGGAATATTCTTCATACATCGTAAACATATTGGAAATGTTAACTGTAGGTGGCAAGTATTTACGTTCTGTTTTCTGTCTACAATAGTGACTAGCAACCGTTCCGAACATGCTTTGCCTCTTTGGTCTTTTGTGATATTACCAGCAGAATTATTCTTATTAAAAACTGTTTTGACTATTTGTGCACTAATATTTAACGTATTTAAAAAAAAAGTTCAGACCTTGCATCTTGATGTTGCGTTTTGTAAAAAGTAAGTAAATGTGAAAGTCTTTTTGCTATTATCATCATGTTCATTTTGCTGTTCGTTGTTCCTCCCAGTCTTACGTTTTCGAGTTCTTCCCTTTTCGTGACATTCAACATATTTTGATATGTAATCCCTTTGACGATTTACATCTTGTAAGTGCTAAAATAACCTAAAAATTGTACTTCTTCTTTCTTCATTTATTTTTTCGGCACATTTTATTCTACAGTACAATAGCCTAATCGATCTACAAATTCCTGCTGCACATTTCGAACCATTTCGGGCGTTATTCGACGTATTTCTTGACGGATGCGTTGTTTTAAATCATCTAGATTTGCCGGTTGGCTTTTAAATACCTTGCCTTTAAGGTATCTCCATAAAAAAAGTCTAGTGGTGTTAGATCGGGTGATCTTGGTGGCCACTCAATAACACCGCTCCTTCCAATCCACCTGTTTGGGAAAGTGTCAGTTGACTAACGGAGGACATTTCGAACATTTGCGGAAATAAAATTATTTTTAAGTTCACGAATCTTTGTTTTCGATATAATAAAACGTTAGAAAAATTATTTTATTTTTCGTTTTCTTCATGATCTTCTTTCAATTTTTAAATTTTGAATGCGAATAACTCCAAAACGCTTGTAGCACATGCTACATGACAAATGTTTAGAATTGTAAGGGCAATCAAAAAATGCAATAAAAAAATTGGGTTGCAATTTGAAAAAAAAAAATTTTTTTTAGCAAATCTTTTTTGAGACACCCTGTATAAATTTTTTTTTCGAAAATTATGCCCCGAAAAAATATAAAATCGACGGGTCCGAGCGATTTTTGAAAAAAGTTGTGCTTTACGAGATATTGAATTTATTCCTTACTTTACCACCACCCTGTATATATATATATATATATATATATATATATATATATATATATATATATATATATATATATACGTGTGTGTATGCGGGCGCGCGCGTATGTGTGTATGTGTAGAATGAACGAGAGAAATTTGGACGCCACGAGTTTGTAAGTAAATACAAAAAAAGTAGCCGTTTCCTCAAAACTCGAAACAAGAAATGTAAGTCCGATAGTCCCAATGAAAAACAATTTTTGAATTTAATATAATCGTTTTAGTAAAAGCAAAAACGGATTAAAACATAATGCCATGCTGATTCGATTCATAGACTGCCCACAAGGCATTTAAATGCATTGTACAGTATACAACGATAAAACCAATAATAACATTTAATTAATCACTAGCAGTCAACAATACATTACCGTCTGCAAATCAGAGACAAATATTTAACCATTCTAGAGTTAGTAACAATATAGTATTGCAAGATTGATTTTGTTTAAAAACACAGCAGATAACTAGATTAAATTTTAAAATTGAGCATTTAAAAAAACAAATTCAGAATCGAATTATTTCAAGTTGACCTATAAGCATGATTCTTTTTCCTACGCTATAACAGAGTAGACAGGGCTGTATATTTAGATAATTTAAAGTGTATTTGCATTTACATAAAAAGCATATAGGTAATATTTAAATAACTTTGAAATTCGTCTCGTCATCGGATATAATTACGGATATTCGTGCTATCCATTAGTAAGTATCAATGTGACGATTCACAAAGGTAAGAACTAAGCTATAAGTTTAGCAAATTGTGTTTACAATTATCGGACCCAGAGTTAAAATGTATTTATGGCTGTCTGAGTTATTCCCACAGTAGAGTAGGAACCTCTGTAATTTCTTACATAAGACAGGAGTAGGCATTTAAATAAAATCTTACCTTAACGAGGTGTACCTGCAATAAGACCAATTGGCAAAGCAGGATTTCGAAAGAAAAGTAACCCAAATTTATGATTATAGATATCGGAAAGTGTATTTTCCTTAGCAATTATGAGATAACTGTGGTGTTGGTGGCTAAAAGTAAAGAAAGTTTTATAATAGAAAAAATCCAGAAAGATATTACATTCCTCTAGGCATTAAAACGTGTCCTGCACCCACTTGTGGAAGAAAAAGGGAGAGAAAACGTTCTTCTTTGGACGTAATAACTAGAAACATGCCATTGTGACCAACCGTAACCCAGTTGTTCTCAATCGTGAAAATGTGTGTGAAGTATGAGTGTCTATCAACCATTTTAAATATAAACTGGTTTAAGCATTATTATTAAACTTATAATAATTTAATATTAGTCAAGTTGCTTTGGTATGTGTGAATCCTTGCGATATTGCAGGCTCACATTCCATTAATGTAAGTAATTTGATTGTAATCTCATTATATTTAGAATTTACATCAGTTATACATGCACAAAGACAAAATTTACATCGATTGGGGCTTGAATCTCGATGGCGCAGTTGGTTAGCTCGGTACTCTAGCAAAGTACAGGTCGTAGGTTCAAATCCTACTTGAGATAAACTTTTTATTTATGTATTTAATAAAATTAATAATAATTATAATTACATATCTACCTTTGAACTTATTCGTTTATAACAAAAACTTATAATAATAAACTGTTTATTTATTTATTAATGGCATATTGTAGACAATGTTAAATAAGATAATGAGAGAAACAATAATGACCAAATGATTTTAATAGCTACCTGCTTAAATAATGCAACATCAGAAATAATGGATGTTACACACATATCTTTTATCTGAAATTCCTGCATTGGTTTTTAAATTTTTCCCTACCCATTTTTTGTACCACTAACGATATCAATATTATGACGATACCGTTGTGTGGTTCTTTTGACGAATAAAATTTACGATTGTAACTAAAATTACATTTTTATTTTCTAACTACGATTACGATTACTTACTAGAGATGTTGGCTCCATCAGTTACCGACTACTGATGTACCTCTGGCTGCAGTCTGTATCTTTCGTTGCATCGGAACAGGTTAGTCTACGATTACATACATTTCACCCACCAAGCTATTTTAGCTAATTAAATAACATCAATCTACTACCGGTTCACAACAGTGGAAACTGTGTAGTTTCTATACTGAATATAATAGTATCCGTTAAAGCATTCCACTATGGTGCCAGTTGCGCGGTATTTAAAGTTTTGAAATTTAGTTAAATGAACCAGTTCTTCATATAAAATTTACTTACTTACGTATTCTATATCTATGTATGTGTATAACTTGTCTCCAATAAGAGACATCGTTTACTTGTTTGCTTTAACCGTCAGTTTACATCGACATAATGAACTGTCCCTCTTGTACCGATAATTTGTTAACTATTTTTACGTTTATATAACTATTTATCTTCCCCACTTAGGATGTAGGCTGTGTACCACGACCATTCATGGTCTTTATTATTAACTTTAAACACTGACAGTTTTTCATGCAAATTGGTTTGTTTTAGGTAAAATCCCTTACCCTATCGTTACACTAGTATCTAGCCCAACGGTCCACGTTTTTTAGTTTTACTTACAATTATTACGTTGATTAAATAAATAAGTTTACATAATAAAATACTTATCTTTTTTGGGTTTCTTTAATGGAGTATTTTAAATTATACAATCTGAACGTTTCGATAATACTTCCAGTTATCTTCGTCAGTAGTAATATTTGTTAAAGGTGTTGTAAACAACTTTGACAAAATTGTTTACAACATCTTTAATAATTTTTAACAGAATTACTACTGACGAAGATAACTGTAAGTGTTATCGAAACGTTTAGATTGTATAATTTAAAGTACACCATTAAAGAAACCCAAAAAAGATAATTATTTTATTGTGTGATAATGTTGAAAGTTTACATTTTCATAAATAAGTTTACAGTTAATTATTAACTTTAATGCCTTGATGCTTTCTACAGAATTAAAATTTCGGTAATTTGACGGTTTAAATACCTTATGTTCTAAATCAATATTCGTGGATGCAAGCCGTTAACTTCAGTTGATAAAACAATAATTTTTTATTCTTAGTAAGTAAACAAATTATTATTTACTGGGTACTTAATTTATTGTTCTGGTTTGTTGGCCTTTGTATATGCGCAAATAACAATTTTCTCTTTCAGCTCCCATTTCCTTTAATCCCATTTTCAATTTAAATTTGTATTTTAGAAAATTTGTATTGGTAATGCTTTTACTACAAAAAAAGACTTATCGTTACCAGCATTTATTACAGTTTAGTGCAAATAATAAATTTTATGGCCACGCATCCATAGTGCTTCAATAGCTTTCGCTAACTGCTAGGTTGTACTTATTAAATGATGCTGGGTTAAAGCCTCCAAGTTACAATTCTTCTACGAGATTGAACGGCAGTTCTCTAACTGAAAATCGCCTCATTATATCGCATTCTGTAAGTATGATGTAACAAAATATCCTCCCTAGTCCGTTTTCCCGGTATACGTACCTAACGCAACAAGACACTAGCATAACGTCATGTGCTGGCCACATAAGGTGTTTCTTTCGGTGAATCATCTTAACCCACTTTTGTACAACTTGCCCTAAGTCTGTTAGTCTATTATCTGAGCTATTTTTGGAATAGTACGATAAGTTTTATAAATCAGATTCTGTTGTTTCTTACTTACTCGTAGTCAAATGTTGGTGTAGCCAACCAAAGATGGCAATAAGACGATACAACCAGATGTATTCATGGATGGATTAAGTACAAACCCTATTGCGTGCTTTAAAACTCGCCAATACCGTTTTAATGCAACGCGATCAAACAGATTCCTTGTTATCGAGTTTTCAAAGAAATTTACTGCACCAATTTCTGTCTTTAAACTGAACAGATAATCACGGTGGTTCACGTAGACTGTTCCTTGGAATGTATCGAAAACTATAAGAACTACAAAAAATGTTTTGTACTCGTGTGCATAAATGCACATTTTTAAAATATTTTCCCTTATACAGGGTGTAAAGTAACAACAATGTACCAACATACTTTGTTATTTTAAATGGAACCCTGTGTAATATCGATTTTTTGGTTTCTGCGAGAAATTCTAGGTGTTTTTATGTTGATATTAGCAGTTTTGGACAAAATGACGTTGGAAGGTCGTCATTTTGGGAGATTTTAGGTCCGTAATTACGAGACAGTTGAAATTTGTGGAAAACTTAACTTTTAATGGTTTATCGACTGACACTTCTTCCAAATTTCACAGATGTCCAAAAAATTACTTGTTATAAGTGATATTGCACTAATCAATATTATTAACAACAAAATAAGAACGTACGCATAATCAACTAAAGCAAAACAACAGGGAATTCTATTAATACAATTGTTCAATATGAGCATCATTTTCATTCACACCAACCACAATGCTCCTTTTAACCCACTTCGCCGCTCGCTTAAATTCCAAAGGATTCAATGAACTAAACGCTCTCACTACTTTCATTCGTAAATTTTCGAAATTCAAAAATGATTTGCAATTCTTTGATTCGTCCCCATAGGTGAAAATCTACAATATTTAGATCTGGAGCTCTAGCGGGCCAAAGAGATGGTCGTTTATTTCCTCGATGATGATATTCAAAATATTCTCTTAGTTTGACATCTACGGATCTAGTATAATACGTCGGATGTGCGTCCATCTGATAAAAGGACCAGCAATTTGATTAAGCGGCATATAGTCATCGTACACAAAATAGCGCACTTTACTATCCGTGATTAGACAGAAAACATTAATCTTTAATTGAATTTGGTTTTTAACTCCAGTCACAATGCATGCATTTTTGTAAGCCCAATGACGGTTAATTCTTGGGTTATAAATACAGCACGCTGGAAAAACTTTTCCAGCCCACAAGAATTCTTCGAAAAACTTAATTCTACATCTTTGAGATGTAACTGTTGTAGCCTTATAAAATTGTAAGGAAGTAATTTGTGACTCACAAGAATCGTTTGCAAAGAGGAACAAGAAATTCCAAATCAACAGTTGGCTTAACCACTGTACCGTGTTAAAAAGAAATAATTTTTCAATCGATGAAATTCCCTTTTGTCATGTGCCGTAAACGTGTACACCTTAAATGGAAGGCGCGGCATGTTCTATCAACAATTCTGTTACTTTCACTATAAATCACAAAGAAATCAAACACATCACGCGAATAGTTTTACATGATGAGAATTTTCTTATTATTACTTTTTATATTATTATATACCAGTTTGAGAGGTCTCTCACATATCATATTCTTTTTTGGACATCTTATGCACGTTCAAAATCGAGATATTCCATGACATATCTACCTGCTCCTAATGAGTTACAATAATACGAAGCCGGTCGGGTGGTGGCCTGTCACTGCGTTCTCGTCTATGTACACTAACCAAGCTAAGTCATACTGGTAGACTAATTTTAAAAATTTATTAATAACCATATTTTATTATGCTTTCTTTTTGAAAAATATAATTTTCTTATGTTTTATATATTGTTATGTACCAGTTTGAGAGGTCCCACTCAAGGCATGCAAATGGCGTTACTTCTAACTCTCACATATCGTCTTTGAAGAAAGGAAAAGGTCACGTATTTCATTCCCTCCCCAAGGGGGAGGGCGGGCTGCTCGAGCTTTCCGAGCTCCTTGAGCCGCAGTCATGGATTCCCAGCATACATACATTAAGTACATATGCATGGTGGGATTAAGGATGTATGTGGTCAGGATAGGATCGGAAGCAACGGAATTAGGGTTCTGAGGGGGAAAATACTATCCCAGCATTCGTCAAAGTGCGCCGGTTCTGAGGTTGAAAATACTACCTCTGCATTCGCCTAAGTAGCCGCACATGGTGTGCATATACGCAGTAACCATGCCACTACAATTGTATACTGAAAACCCCCTGAAAAAACCTCATACAAGGTAGACGGTGACGAGACCAGCTTGGTACATATCTTCTTTATTTTTAGTTTTAAATTTAATTGAAGTTACTGTCTACCCTTGTTTTGCGATTTAGTTCTTATAATCATAAAATCCGTTGAAATGAACAAATTAAATTGTGCACATTTGAATATCATACCTCTAACTTCTGGTTTTTTAGACTTTCAAGAGCGTGTAATAAAATACGACTATGAAGTTATAGCAGTTTCAGAAACGTGGTTGAATTAAGAAATTGTATTAGATCAAGTGAGTGTGGATTGTATGTACGTTCCAATTTTTTATTTAATGTGCTAAAACTTCTGGTGGCATAGAGCAATTGTGGCTTCCCATAACTACTGGCAACTCAGAAATCACAGTCGGCTGTGTACATTGGCCACCAAACATGAATTACGATAACTTTTTTGATGAATTTTACGATACGCTATCTATATATTTTAGTTTCTTCGTATCACCTGTTTCTTTGCATTCATAATTTTAAGGGGGAAAATACTACCCCACCATTCGTCTAAGTGTGCCGGTTCTGAGGATGAAAATACTACCCCTGCATTCACCTAAGTATCCGTACATGGTGTGCATATACGTAGTGACCATGCCACTACAATTGTATACGGAAAACCCCCTGAAAAAACCTCATACAAGGTAGACGGTGACCTAAGTACTGGTGAGTATAATGTTAAGGCTGCATCTATGGTAAGTCGCACCGAAAGAAATTCGGAACCAGTGAAAAAGCTTCTACACCAAGTGGGATAATTCATGTTTGCGGACCTTTTGTTGAGAACTACTGCAAGAACAAATTTTATGTTCTTTTAAAGATTGCTATTCGAGTTGTCCGGTATATTTTATTTGTCAAGTCAGAAGTCAAAAATAAGCTGGTGCAGGTGCTTAAGAAAGTCAAGACATTGGGATATGTCGCCAAAGAGTTTTAAGCGACAATCGGGGCGAATTTGATAATAAATTTGTACAAGTTTTTAGTAAACACACAATTCGACAATGATTAACGATGTCTTACCCACCACACAACACGGTTGTAGTGAACGGTAGGATAGTACATTAGTAAACGGTGCGATATCCATGGTGCACGCAAGAGGAGAATTATCGCAAGCGCTCTGACCTGATCTTGAAGCTGAATATTTCCCATTTACGTGAGAACTAAATACATCTGTAAACGACACTTCTGTTTCAAAAACAGTAACTGAAGGTTTCTCCACCGACCTGATCCGATTACCGGCAAAGAGCCCTGGATATCGACATCTTCACTGTGATCTGTCTGGACCAGTAGAACCTTTGGAGCTTGGATATTCAGGAGGAGTCTAGAACTCCAGAACACCGCTTGCCTAGATTAGCGCCCTAGAGTCCGCCGAATAATAATTAGTTCACTTTACTTATTCTTCTAATTTAATCTTACTGAACCTTATTTTTGAATAAGGACATCAGTTATATTGCTTCCGTTTAAAGCGTAAACACGCCGTAGTGGATGCTTTACCATTTCTAATTAAGGGTTGTTACAAACTTGCAACGACATAATAATGTGATCAAATTTTTTTAACTTGTTTTTCTATTGTGGTATTTTACATTATTATTCTTCGTCTGTATGAAGGTGTTCTACAATTTTCAAGGCAATTCATTAACGTTTAAACAATTAAAGTTCTAACCACTTTTCGTTACTACAATAAAATAATATTACACAGTAGATCTTCAACTACATACACCTAACTGTTGCAATAGGTTCACTTATTTAATTCTTATATTTTGTAAACTTGTTTGGCAGTTTAATTAATTTTTAATCCTATTCTTATCATTGAAAACGTTAACTGTCATTGTTATCCGAACGTATAAGTTTTGTATAATTTGTTTTCAAATGCACGATTTAAAAAATACAAAAAATAAAGATTTGTTATCATGAATATAAATTGTGAAAGTTTACATTTCCATGTCTCAGTTCTGGCTATTTACTATACACTGTTTTATGACTTCATGAGGATCATTCAATTCTTCAGCTTCCACGTTTCTTCTGTGATTTACAATTTCTGGTGGATTAGAAGTCTGTGTGACGAGGAGAAATGAAAAGTGTCTCAAAATTACCTTTGAACATAAAATAAACTTCAAGAATGATGGATTTTCCATTCAAGCTTAGTATTTGATTTAAATAACCATTAAGGTCGAAATAGAATAGGTTGCCTTCAACCAAAACACATCAATTTTCCACACGGTGGTTGTGTTTTAGGCAGTAATGCAGTTTTGTGGTGGCCCTTTACAACTTGCTCCTTCTTGACGGGTTCATCAGACCCTGCCTTAACATACTATCCTGATTTGACTTCACTCAAACTTCCGGTTGGTTTTGGATAGTACTCCCCTGGAGTACCTTATATATATATATATATATATATATATATATATATATATATATATATATATATATATATATGGTATTATCATTGAATAATTAGTTTCTCCTTTTCCGGTTACACTTTCCCTGTTTAGATTAAGTGCTAGATCGGGGTAACCATTTTCCTTGAGTGTTTTAGCGATATTTCCTTTTCCTTTGTTCAGGTCCTCTTGTTTTGAGCACATTGTTTTCGCTCTATCGTACAAGCATTTTGTCACACCTAACTCCAATAACCACGTTTTTGTGGTTATTGGAGTTGTAGTATATGTACCTCCCCGTGTGAGTAGGCTTCCTGTGTACACTTGTCGTGAAAGCCTTGTCATTCCTGTGTACAAGTACATCCAGGAAAGGCAGTTTTTGTTCTGACTTAAATCCATTGTGAATTTTATGGAGGGTGCGCGGATATTTAGATGATATAGGAATTAATCTAACATATGCTTGCCGTGTTGTCAAACTACGAAAGTGTCGTGCACGGATCTAAGCCACATCCTTGGTTTTCCGTGAATTCGGATGTCGATTGGTCTTCAGTCTTCCATATATATATATATATATATATATATATATATATATATATATATATATATATATATATATATATATATATATATATATATATATATATATATATATATATATATATATATATATATATTTTAACAGTTGTTCATGATTTTTATCATTCTATTGAAAAGTTTCTTAAACAAAATCAATCATTACTTTGATATCGTTGTTATGGCCCGTTGGCCTCTAAACACGCTCCAAATTTTGCAATTTGCTTAGTTTGGACTAGTCCTAAGCCTAGCTAGGTGTGAAGGAGGCACAGACTATGATAAATGCAGATTCCTCATTACTAATCCAACCTATACACCTTAAGAAACCATAGCAACAATCAATTATTAAATTAAACGGTTAAAAGTCTTCTTTTTTTTGGCCATAACTCTGGAACAAATAAAGATATCAAATTGCGTTATTTACGTTTTTGTTACAAATTTAAGCTACTTTCCGCTTATGATGTCATAATTATACCGTATGATTTAATTTTTCTGAATAAAATCAAAAATACTGGTATTATTACAAATTGCGCCCTCTAACAATTTTATTATGAGCTATCGCGTACCAATGGATGCGACAGTTAAAAGTACTTACCTTTTCTTCTAAACAAGCCTAGGTTTACTACAATCGGATAAGTCGTTTAAAAATAACAGCGATTTAAATGATTACACATTCAATAGCTTCCCCACTCTTATTAAGGTCGGTACGCCAATGAGCCTTAGACCAAAATGATGCAGAATTGTCTAAGCTTTCTAACGATGTTACCAAAGGTATGCCTTAATGTGGGAATTTTCGGAGAAATTTATAATTTTATTTTTAATTTTCAATTGCGCCCCTTGCGATGAATTACGGAACTTAAAAATAATTTCCAGGATTTTCTCGTGGCGACTTTTATAATGAATTTTTTCTCCACTTTTATGTCCACTAGTTTCTGAAATATGGCCGGTGGCCAGCCTTAATGAAACACCCTGTATATATATATATATATATATATATATATATATATATATATATATATATATATATATATATATATATATATATATATATATATATATATATATATATATATATATAAAAGATTCCCCGATTGGGATTCGAACCCATGTCCTCTCGTTGTCTAGACGAGTGCTCTACCAACTGAGTTACATTTTTCAATTTTATATTTAATAAAAAAAAATCACGAATGTTTATTCAATAAATTAACCAAGGATACTATTTAAAATTTGCTAATAGCAATTATTAAAACAATCAGTTGCATACTTGTCATGTGTGAAACCTTGGCGATATGCGGGCCACATGACAATAGTACACTTAATGACTGTTACCAATATCCTGTTGTTAACAAATTATACAGGGTGTGTCTAAATAACACCGAAAAAATTTAATAGGTGATTCTCCGATGAAAATTATGGGGGGTTCCGTATAAAATTTTACACACCTCCAAAAATTCTAAAAATTTTGTTCTTCTTTTTTATCTTCCCTGTATATTAAGCTAAAGAAAGGAAACTTGGTGAAAGAGTAAGAAATAGTAACCGTAAATGAGGTTCCACAATCCCTCCTTCAATCGTTTCTATGCACTCCATTGTAAACAATCGCCAACTGGATCTTATGGAAAAATACCCTCGCTTTAGACAGCTCGACTTCTTGAAAATGCATTGCAATACATTTACTTTGTTTTCCCGTTAATCTTTCACTTCTCGAAAAAGAGGACAAAAAGTTAGTAAATGAATGGGACTTTTTAGATATACTTTTTAAATATAAAAAGTTTTGTCGAAAAAAAAGTTGTAAGAAAAACATCTTAGAGGTTCATTATTTCAACCCCTTAGAAAAATACTACAGGGGTGAAAAAAGTTAGAAAGTGTAGTTTTATTAACAGATACTGTTCACCAAGTTTCGTTTCTTTAGCTTAATATACAGGGAAGTTAAAAAAGGAAAACATTTTTTTTTGAATTTTTAGAGTGGCTACAAAAAGTTTTATACCGGAAACCTCCCTTAATTTTCATCGGGGTGTACAAGTTTCTGTCAAATGGAATTCATAACCCCTGTAGTTTAGTTGGTAGAGCACTGGCCTGGTCAACGAGAGGACATTGGTTCCAATCCCATTCGGGGGAATCTTTTTATGTATATAAAATTTTTCAATTTCATATTTGATTAAAAAAATCACGAATTCTTATTCAATAAAATAACTAAGAAATATATATATATATATATATATATATATATATATATATATATATATATATATATATATATATATATATATATATTTACTTAGTGTTTATTGCTTAGAAATATGCTGAATTTATATTTGATAATTTCATATTTGATTAAAAAATCACGAATTCTTATTCAATAAAATAACTAACGAAATATATATATATATATATATATATATATATATATATATATATATGCTTTACTTAGTGTTTATTGCTTAGAAATATGCTGAATTTACATTTCCATGTAAGTAACCAGGCGTTCATGCACGATTTTGGATCCACAGCCTACTTTGTGGGGAACTGGGATATTTCGAGTATCACCTGAGTTTTTCACAAACGTACGTATTGTCAGAATAATGTGCATTCCGCTTGTCACTTTTCTTATCTGAGATAGGTTATATAAGAATACGCCCTCGTACCTGTTCAGTCTAAAGCAGCAGCTACAAATTTGCATTAACAGTTTCTTCAATTTTAATTAAATTGGATTTTATTTTAAACTGAGTAAGCGCAGAGGTATTTTTTATGTGAACAAAGTTAAGCGTTTTAATAAAGTGAAAGTGTGAATAAAATTTTAGGTTACATAGCTATTAAAGGCATTTTCACTCTAGAAAATTGTTGTGCTTAAAGCAAGTTTTGTCGACATCTAAATGTCCAATAAAATATTTAAAGCTCACTTTTAGAGTTTTATAAAGTTGATGAACGAAGCGTCGAAGAGATTATAAATAAAATATTGCAGCTTCCGTTTTCATAGGATTTGAATATAAATAAAATAAAAGAGGGGAGAAAAGACGATGATAAGTAAAAAAAGTAATTAATGAATTTTGTTTGAAAATTAATACGAATATACAGTATAATAGTCCTCATATTTTTAAAAGCGTTTAAATATTTACTTATTTCCACTGCGGTGTGTTAGATCTTTACTACAATTGAGACCATCAAAATCATTTGTGCATGTTTAAGAAGTAAAAATTTTGGTCAGCTGACTTGAAAAATGTTTCACCTTCAATAATTCCATTCGGTTCAATAAAAAACGAGGAAATGAAAATAAAAACATTAAATATTTTGATAGATTCATCAGATTTCAATTATAACTTTTTTACATTTGTAGTTTACCTAAATACAAATGTTTATTGAATTAAATAAAAAAAGAGTTTGCCTATTTCCAGATTCTAACTTATATTCTGAGCATTCACCTAAGTCCCATGTGATTTGTGTCAAACAACTTCTGAAAGGACCATAATCAAGTTTGTTTTCATTCATCCATACTATGCGATGCACCATAAAACGAATTGATGTGTACTCCAAATTATCAAATTCCGTGACGGATGACGAGTTTTACACATGTACCTCAATTCACCCCGATATTTAATGTATTTTTTTACTGTTTAAATTACTCCATAGTCTCTCCACCGGTTGCCACCAAGCTTCGTTATTTTCTGGATATTTATGTTCTGAACACATGTGTCAAACTAGAATGCAGGTGCTGCACAAGTCTTTGAATTACTGAAGATAAAGGAATAATCATGTTTATCCCTCTCTATACCGTAACTTTACCACTACGAACAATCGCTGAAATGTAGCAATCGCTTTTCAGGTATGTATAATATATACGTACGTATGATTAATCATACTTACACATCACACGCGACATCGCACGCTACGCACATGCCCACACCGACACGGACACACGACTCGCACACGCACACGCACACGCACACGCACACTCACACGCACACGCACACGCACACCCACACCTACACGCCCACACACGCACACGGACACGCACACGCACACGCACACGCACACGCATACGCACACGCACACGCACACGCACACGCACACGCACTTACCCTCACACTCACACACACACGCCCACGCACGCACGCACGCACGCACGCACGCACTCACACACACACACACACACACACACACACACTCACACACACACACACACACAAACACACACACACACACACCCGCGCGCGCAAGTTAAATATTTTAGACTGTTAGACTATTAAAACGCTGGATTAGTACAAGACATGGATTTTTACTTTTCTTATGCACACACCAGATAAGTTCTGCATTCCTAAAAAAATTGATGTTGAGTTAACCATAGTTTTACATGTTATAAGCAATTTAAAAGTAATCTCCAATATAGTGAGGAGCGTGCCTTTACTACAATACGAAATAGGCTTTAAGGCTAGACAGTACATAAATTTTATTTCGGAACGAAGTATTTAAAGTTGCCTATATGCATTTACTACAATAAATGTTTAAAAAAGTAAACTAGAATTTATGCAAATGATTTTTGATAACAATGAAAAGATTTTATTGTCACTTACTATAAAAAATTTTTTTGTATTTATGTTCTTTCTATAAATGGAGCGATAGTTTCAGATCTTGTTAAACATGTAGAACTGATTGCTTGTTGTAGTTGTTTCTTTTGCGTGGTACGTATTACGGTCTCTGTTATATTCGAGATGATTTTAGGACAAATTTCAGTGGTTCTAAACCATTTCTTTGTAGTCACGACATCTGGCGGCTTATAGGATTGTATGATTGGCTTGTACTGCCTTGGCCAAACATCAAATAAAACGTCTGAACTAATTAAACAAAGTTATCTAACATCTCATGCGATTAAGTGGACGAATAAGAATAAATAAGGTGATCTGCTTAATAGATTACTGATATTTCTACTCTTACTAATGTTTTGCACGTAATTTGGCTGTACTTGAAAATAACAGCATTTCTTTTGTTTAGTGTCATGAGTGTAAGTTAGTTTTTACCCTTTTTTGGAAAGATCTAGTCCCTTTGATGTTCTGATCTCTTTCAGCTTCTCGTCGTTTCAACGGGTGTCCCTATCTTTCGCGTTTGGGCAGTTTTAGGCCAACAATTAGCTATATTTGTAGATGCTTGTTAAAGCTCACGATAAATACTCAACGACTGAGAAGGAATATCTAGATGTAAGCTAATAAAGTTATTTCCATGCACCGATGGAAGCCAGGATGTGTTGATCAGATGGTTGCTCTCCAGAAGGTGATCGAAACGTGTTTCAGAGTAAGAAGGAAGCTGTGCTTTGCGTTTGTAGATCTGGATAAAGCATACGACAGAGTATATAGGGAGAAGCTGTGGGGAATATTAAATGATTATGGCGTAAATAAAGGTCTAATAAATGGAATAAGGGCAGTATACAACGGTAGTCGGGCAGGTGTTAGGGTGAGAGGAGGTGTGAGTGAATACTTTAATATTGAGCAAGGAGTGCGTCAAGGCTGTGTGGTATCACCGTGGTTGGCAATGTGTGCATGGATAAATGTGTTAGACAAGCATATACCGATACAAACGGTGTAATGGTTGGTAACGTAAATGTACGACTTCTGGTGTATGCAGATGACACAGTCTTATTAAGTGACAGTGCGTATGAGCTAAAAACCGCTCTGAGGAAGTTTGATACAGTATGTGAGAGCATGGACCTAAAAGTAAACGTGAACAAAACTAAGATTGTGGTGTTAAATCGGGAAGGTGGAAAGGAGAGTAGAGCATTTACTCTGTAAAATGAAAGTATGGAGCAAGTGGACGAGCTGGTATATCTGGGTAGAATGTTTACTACAGATGGTACAATAGAGGGTAAGATTTGACGAAGGGTCAATGCTGGAAGGAAGGTGATTGGAAGTATGTGGACGATAATGAGAAACGAAAGGACAAGCCTAGCTACGAAACGAGCAATATATAATGGCGTGTTTGTCCCGTCAGTACTGTATGGAAGTGAGACATGGGTATGTCAAAAAAAACTGAAGAAGAATAAATTCCGTAGGTATGAGATTCCTGAGAAGCGCATATGGTAAAACCAGAAGGGACAAGACAAAGAATGAATGCATATTGACGGAGTGTGGCGAGGAAAAAGCTATGATGGATAGGTATAAAAGTACTACATTACGTTGGTTTGGTCACATTGAGAGAATGAACAACGCAGGATTAACGAAAAAAATACATGAGGGTGAGATTAGAGGAAAAGCTGTGCCTGGTAGGCCGCGTGGAACTTGGCTGAATGTAGTAGAATGAATGATAAAGGAAAGAAAGATTCGGAGTTTTAAAAATAAAAGGGCATGTCAGACACAATGTATGAATCTTGCGGAAGCTAAGAAGGTATGCGTAGATAGGAAAACATGGAGAAGGATAGTGAATGAAAAATAAATAAGAGGCAGGGATTGTTTTGCCTACCCCGCAAGGAAATAGCGAGAAGGTTAAGTTACACGTTATAATAATCAATTAAATTAAAAACACGCAATTCTTGTAACGACTTCTCCTTCAAAGCGCCTCATTCGGTAGAATCGGCCCCAACATAATCGATAATAAATTTTATAGTATGTACACGTTGAAATTTCTAGAATGTCCAGTAAACATTCTCTAATGGCTGGTTCGAATGTAATACCACTCGGGGGCGCAAAGGGTTAAGGAATACCCCAACTAAGAACATCTTTTAGTTTAATTTTCATTGTGCATGTTTGCAGATTAGTATCTTTTCTCGATGAACGTGCTGCTTCCGTATTAATTAATGCTTCTCTCTTCTTGCTTTATTTGTAAGTTGTGTGATAATCGAAATTTGAGCTACCCATTGTATTTGGTGTTTAACTGCTTGTAAAAGGAGTCTTAAATAATGTTAATTGCTTTTCTCAGTGACACGATACTTTTGCAAGAAGTGCAAGGTAGCATTTCTTGCATAATTTTTTTTAGTTTGATCACCAAAAGTACCAGGTACAATTCAATTATAGGTATTTTTATTTATGGTAAATTCAATCAATAATGCTTTTATACATCTCTATGAACTAAAGTGTACTCTTTTTAATTCATTTCTTCATGAACCTGTTATACGTGTCTTCACATAAATCTTATTCCTAGACTAAAATTAGATCTGTAGCTTTTCTTGTAGGCTCAGACGTAATATTTCTCACAAACTTTAACGTTAATTACATATTTTATTGGTAGCGATATATAATTAATCAGATACTATAATGATCTATTTTTAAGTTAATCGAAGTTTATGAACGCTTAATATTAGAGTTGGTGTAATGTTTATCCAGACAAAAACCAGTAAGTACACCTTGTAGGTTTTGTTGTCGGAAAAGTTTCAAACTTGTGTGGTTTGCAACGAAGTAAGTCCTTAATACAATATTCAGCATAAACTAGCGTAACAAAATTATTCTCTACGCTAAGTTAATAACATAAATTACATTTAACATAATGTTTTCAATATAGAAGAAATTGTTAAAAAAGTTAATCCATTACAACACTGTAACGTGAATCGAATGTTATAAATTGATTAAAACTAGTATGATTGATGGACATGCAATTGCCAATGTACCTATATGTTGCGTTAAACAGAAATGACTAGTCTGCGCGGGTAAAAATGTTATAGGAAACGAAAGCTAATTTATATGCGGTTGGAATCACGAAACGTTTTGCATCTATTATTATTAGTTACTTTACCACTTCCTTTGCCTTACAAGACTAACTTTTTTCTTGTTTTAAATATCAACGAACAGCACAAAAAGAAATTCCACAATTATCGCTAATTTATATGTTGAAAACATAACCCACCTGTATTTGAATAATCCTCTAACGGTTACTACTACTTTAATACGTATAATAATTTATAATTAATTGATAACAAATTTATATACAAGGTGATTCCAAATTAGATGCCAACCTTCAAGGACGTGTTGGTATGGCTTGTTTGTGATCGATTGAGCCATAGTTACCTATATCTCATAATTAACGGTTTTCGATGTATTTGAGACATATTTTAGTAATTCCCTATTTTTGTTGTTTCAGCTCATTCTGTAGGAGTTGATCCTTTTAAACAGTAATTTGGGTCCTTTTTGCAATAGTAGAATATGTATTTCACTTACAAAATGCAAAAGTATGAGGAATATAAGAAGAAAACTGTAGAAATTTCAAATCAGAATGTTAAAGCAACCAAAATCAATTTCAAATTTTCTCTTACCTATAACTTTTAAACTATTCACTACATGTAGTGTTAAAATAGTCTGAAAGGCCTAGCTCAATGTTTTAAATTTTCGATAAAGCTATTTTTGTCAAAATTCATTCAATAAGTTTTTCAACCGCGCTACCTCTCAAAAACTCTAAATTGAGAATAACAAATCATTGAAGCTTTGATTCAATAGAACTGAGAATTTTATTCAGGAATTTTACATCTTGTGTTCAAAATGACCAGCACCGTCTCTTATGCAAGCTCAAGCTCTCTTTCTTCTTCCTTGACAGGTAACTTTCATTTGAATTTTCCATAGGTGCCTCCAAATTGAGTTTTTGAATCGAGAAATCTGGTTCGGCAATTTCTAGACAGAAAAAATAAAACTGATTTGTTTTGATATTTCATAAATTAATTCGCCTTTGTTAGTGACATTCGTGCTTTTTGAATTTGAATAGTTAATTTTTCTCCGTTATTGTTCGCTCTTTTTCATTATTGTTCTTGTTATTGTCCCTGTTATCACTGTTGCTGTTGTTACTGTTCTTGTATTATCATTTATTTATTCATTATTTATCATTTGTATTTAAGATGGCTACATTCATTAATGCCGAATATGCAGATAATCTCTTTATGTATGGATAGAGTAATGGAAATGCATCTCATGCACAAAGAGAATACGTACGGAGATTTCCCAACAGACGAACTCCTCATGTGAGAGTATTTTCAACTTACCGCAGAATACAGTTTGGTTTATTATGAAAAAAAATGGCTTACACCATTACAATTATACTCGAGTTCAATGGTTAGAAGAGAAATATTTTGTCAGGAGACTTCAATTTTGTCATTGTACCTTAAATGCTGAGAGGGAGGATGCTAGATTTGTATCTAGAATTTTATGGACAGACGAAGCGAGATTCGACAGAGTCTGACGTAAATCCACATTTAAAAAAGAAACATCTTTCCAAAGGAAATTTAGTGTGAATGTTTGGATGGGCGCAATAAGCAATAAATTGTAGGTCCATGTTTTCTTCTTAACGTTTTGATAGGGGAAGGATATGAAGAATTTCTGAGAAACCACATGGAAAAATTTTTGGATGATATACCTATGATTGATAGACAACATATAATTTTCCAACACGACGGTTCTCCAGCACATTATGGTCTAAATGTTCGTGCGTTGTTGAATGAATGGTTTCCAAACCAGTGGATAGGTAAGCAAGGACCCATTGCGTGGCCGGCTAGAAGTTCGGATTTAACGCCTTTAGATTTTCAGATATGGGGAAGACTGAAGGAATTGGCTTATGCGACAGAAATTCGTATTCGTGAGCAATTAATAGAAGGGATATAAGAAGGAGCGAGAAGAATGAAGAATTATTTTGAAAGAAAAATTACGTGTCAAGAAATAAAAAAGAGAGCTCGAGCTTGTATAAGAGACGGTGGTGGTCATTTTGAACAAAAAATGTAAAATTATTAAATAAAATTATTGAATGAACTTCTGTTCTATTGAATCAAGGCTTCAAAGATTTGTTAATTTTCGAGAAGTAGCGTGGTTGATAAGCTTTTTCTGGTGGAGCTATCGAACGAATTTTGACAAAAATTGTTTTTGTCGGAAAATTAAGATACTAAGCTAGAGTTTTTCAGACTATTTTAACACTACATGTAGAGAATAGTTTAAAAGTTATAAGCAATAGAAAATTTGAAATCGTTTTTGGTTTCTTTCAGATTCTGATTTTAAATCTCTAAACTTTTCTTCTTGTAAGCATATTCCTCATACTTTTGCATTTTTTAAGTGAAATACATATTCTACTATTAAAAAATGGACTTAAATTACCGTTTAAAAGGACCAATTCCTACAGAATCGGCTGCAACTGTACGAAAATAAGGAATTACTACAAAATAACAAAATCTTGAAAACCGTTGGTTTTTGAAAATAGGTAAATATGGCTTAATCGATCACAGATAATCCATACTACCAACTCTTTGAAGGTTGGCATCTAATCCTATAGTGAAAAAGACCAGTTGTGGTTTTCAAACTGTTTCTGATTGTGTATTTAATAGATAACATCATCACCAAAATATTATTTTTGTAAAGTACGTCCCATAATACCAGAGAGTATTAATACATACAAAAATAAGGAAAACTAAGTGATTTAATATCAGGCTTTGCCTAAGTAACCTACAAGTTTTTTTTATCAAACTAAATAATATTTGCTAACGTGCATTTAATCTGTTTCATGTTTAAGCAGAAAAACCGTTTTTCACATTACTATCATGTTTTTGTTTTAAATTTAGGTAAATCAATTTAGCATTTCATGTAACAAAAAATGAAGAGATAGCCCTATCTTTGTCAGTTACGTACTTTACTGAAACATTTATATTGTACAGGTTAGCGAAGGTCATCCGAAATTCCAATAAAACTTGTATAAAATTGGAAAGTACTGATTACACTATTGTCTAATTACATGAAAATTAGAAATATGACTCACTTAATGAGGCATGCATTAAGATGTAATTACCACATTTGTTATTTCAAAGCAAGTACTTTAAATTGCTGTTGTTTTCGAGTTCTGGTTAAAAATGGTGGTGAAAATTGTATCTTCCGATGTATCTCTGACAAAAGGTTTGAAACTTGGTTCGCTCTCTGGAAATGAAAAAGTTATCATTTTGAATCTCTCAAAATCCGATAAATAGTGTAGATAGTGTAGTAGAAATGTGCGAAGGAACTATGCTCAAACGAGAGCTTTTAGCTATAGCAAATCAGCATAAGCAACAATTTGTTAAGTATGTTATTGATGAACTTACCGTACATAGGTTATCACCATATTGCATTTGTTTCCAAAACCTACCTTTATGACAATATTAACTGTAAAAAAGAATAATTTAGGCTACGTTTATAATTATTTTATATTAATCAAAACATCAGAATTTTGAAATAGCCACATCTAAAATAAATGTTTAATACTGCGTTGGTACGTAATACATATCAGTTAATTGAAATGTCATTGGTTTAAAAATTGAAGTTTGTCTTATTTCATTGGTTAATGGGGTTAGGATGACATACGTACGCAATATAAATAATAATCATAAATGTTCAGTTCAATAAATCTCGTATTCTAGCACAATTAACATAGGAAGTGTATTTGTCATCATAGAGCATGATATTATTTTGACGCACTGGAAGTATTTAGTGTTGTGTTGTGCATACGTCGTATCCATGATATTGTATGAACGTGTTTTTGTACGAAAGAGCTTTTTCTATGAGCCTAATGTAGGATTCGTGTGACTTGTTGCCTCATGGATTTTGTAGTAAGGTGATGAATATTATGTAAAAGGGATACTTAGATGTTGTGTAAAAGTTTATGACGTGATAGAATTAAATTTTTCGTGAGAAATAGTATTTCATTAAAACCCCTTTTGAGATGATAATGCGTGCCACCGTGTGGCTTCTGTATTTTGAGGAATGTAAGTTCAAAATTACTGTAAATGGGTAGCGCGAGTATTTTAATGATATGTTGGTATTGTTTTAAATTAAAGATAAAGAATATGTAAGTATTTTTGCTTGCATAAATAGTTTGTATCCTAGCTAAGGCAGAGTTAGGTTGATACATAGGCCAAGAATACAGATCGTATTCGTACTAAAGTACGTAGGTGTGTCTTCACTGAAAAGGTTGGTTCATCCCTAGCGTAACTCCGCTAACAAGCGTAGATTTTAGCTAAGATGACTAAGACTAAATTTTACCCTAATTTGTTTCGGTCTAGCACAACCGGTTTTTAATTATATTTATATAATATTTTCATTATTCATAATCATGTCCATTATTACTGGGGTTGATCACTACTACTGGCTTCTTCCACACTTAGCAATATACTTGTAATGGTTTCAGACGTATATTACTTCTATTATTTACAAATCTAGATATTCATACTTAAATCTAACTTAAAAATAAAAGCAACAAACGAGACGGTACCTGAAACAAGAAAAAAAAATAACAATTGGATCCGGACCTGGTTTGTACGTCTGCGAATCGGCCTTTTGTACACTGTTTGGTCGGTGGTGATCCTCAGGTCGTTTATCTCCTTACGTTTTCTGTGGAAATACGGTTAAAGCCTGTCCGGTAGAACTGAACGGGTATCGGATTAACAAGGAGGATTGTCAATATATGGTTCTATTGTGCTTGAAACCGCCTTAATGCTTTGCTGTCTCGTACTTATTGTACGTGACAAAGAAAGATGGATATATTATGAATAATGCCTCTATTTCTGCCGAACAAAAGCGTTTGCAACTTTCACACATAATGACAAGGCAATAAGAATCAGATGCAGGTAGAATAGAAATTCAATAGGTATAATAAAATGCCAGTGGTTCTCAACACTGCTTTAACATTATATAATTTGTGAAGAAATGCAACTTTTGTATAATAAAAATAATAATCGATTACTAATTACCTATAAGTAATTTCAATTGACACCTTTCACTTATACTTATAACAACAATAACAAATACATTTTATTATAGTTAGTAAATATTAATTAAATTACAAAGATATACTTTTATAATTAAATGTAAAAATTATAATTGTCATTCGGCTTCAGATTCATCACTTCCTGAGTCATCCAAATCTTGGAAAAGATCATCGTCATCACTTTCTTCAGTGTTAACTGTGAAAATAAGAGGTCTTACTTCATCCACAATCTCTTCATTAACAAAAGTATCTTTAATTATTTTATCCGTATGATCAATACATTTTGCCATATTTCCGCACTAACTGTTTTTAATGCGTCGTTCCACGTATTAAGAACATCTTCGTCTTTTCCGGATGTCGCAACGATACTTTTGTCGTATTTGTTCTTAGTAATGCCCCATACCAACTCAATTGGATTGAAATGGCAATGATACGGGGCAGGCGCAAAACTTCATGTCCATATGATAGAGCTAGCTCATCGATTACATATTTTCGCATTGGTCTACTTTGTTTCTTTTGGCCAATTCCACTAACTCTGCCTTTGTCATAAAATTTTCCCACGCTATTTTTTTAGCGGTTAACCATTGCTGTATTTCTTCTTTTTTCCAAGAAACTTTGACTGCCTTCTCTGCCTTTCGAGAATGATAACTCGCATTGTCAAGGACAATTATTGATGGTTCCTCTAATTTTTGTAAAAGTGATTCCTCAAACCATTTTTCGAACAATTCTGCGTTCATATTATCGTGATAATCTAATGATTTATTTTTTGTACCGAAAATTAATTGACTTCCGTCGATAAAACCGTTTCTGTTACCTGCTTCAATGATAATAAATCGTTTTCCATCTGATGATTTGTTCGGTTGATGTAAACTCTTTGCACTGTTATCTTGCCAAGTACATTTTGACGTACTACCTTTACTAAATATCCACGTTTCGTCTGTAAAACAAACTGTCTCGAACTTTCGGAGTTAAGATTTTTGAGATACTTTCTCAGAAAAACGTTTCTTTTGGCGACAATGTGGCTTTGTTCACACAAACCGCGTCTATTGTTGGTTTTTGGAATTTAAAGCCCATATTTTTAACACTAGAGCCAAACTGGTTTTTCCTATTTCATACGCGGTTCTCAATTTTAAGAAGTTTAATAATGAATTTAACGTTACGTGTTCCTTCTTCGCGTACATCTCGTATATTAATGCACGAATTGTTTGTTTTCCATTTTCTGGAAAATCTGTAGTGCAAAGTTTGACACGCTGTTTTTCACTGGAGGTTCCAACTCGCCGCCATTTTTTTTAAAGCACAGATTTTCCCCACCGTCGAAACCGAAAGTTTTAACGCGTTTGCTGTTCTTTGTTGAACAGAAAATGTAGATAATAGTGGACCACCATTTTCTTTTTCTTCTTTAAAATAATCGACTGTATTTAAAACTAATTCGCGAATTTCTTTACTCAACTTTTTCGGCATTATATTAATGGTTAGTTTATATAAACGCTTACTCAAAGAATAATGATAATATAGATATTGCAGTTGTTTTATTTATACCTATATGTACCTACTAAATGGTATAATAATCTATTATTAATTACTTATTGTTACAGTATTGCATATTTATTTGGATTCTTTTGTAATTGGAGTACACTAAAACGTCATTACCATACTTAGGTATACAATGAACTTTCTAAATGTAAATTGAAATACCTATACTTAATCGAATATTCATTATTATGAATGGCTTTTATAAATGTTTATTATAAAAACTTGCATTCTTCCATAAATTTTAAATGTAATGTTAAAGCAGTGTTTAGAACCACTGGCATTTTATTATACCTATTGAATTTCTATTCTACCTGCATCTGATTCTTATTGCCTTGTCATTATGTGTGAAAGTTGCAAACGCTTTTGTTCGGCAGAAATAGAGGCATTATTCATAATATATCCATCTTTCTTTGTCACGTACAATAAGTACGAGACAGCAAAGCATTAAGGCGGTTTCAAGCACAATAGAACCATATATTGACAATCCTCCTTGTTAATCCGATACCCGTTCAGTTCTACCGGACAGGCTTTAGCAAGGTGTTTATACATTGTAAGGAACTAAGCTCTAATTATATACTTGCTTTTTAATTAAAAACAGTTTCTTTAAAATAACTACGGATCTGTCGGGTAGATATCGGTAGCCGTATTATTTACAGTTATAACGGGTATAGCAGGTGTGCATCGATATGATAACTAGAAAAATCAATACGTTTAAGGGGATTTTTTATACAGAATACGCTTTTATATTGCATTTGTAAAATGCAACTTTTACGGTTGCATATTTACAAACGTAGGAATAAAAGAAACTAACTAATTTGTACAAGGTTTTCTTATCTAACTGTATAAAGGATAGTCTTAATTACGATGCATTAAGATCTATTCTAATTACATTTAGTAATTATCTGAAATTGTATTAAAAATGGAAATGGTGTTGTTTGACACTTATTAAACTCTTTGGAATGAAATGTATTTTGGGTGCGGGCAGCGCACACGCTTAAGCGGTGCCCGATAAATAGCACCTTGCGCTTCTGGGTATGAATGCATTCAGAGTAGCTACCGGGGCTGGTTTTAATAATAGCAGTTAGAAAGTATTTAAATCTTCCGGAACCATTTAGTTTACCGATTTTCAGGTAGAGGATAAACTAAACGTTTTATCGGTACGGTAGACTTGCAGAAGGGTTTCTCCTTCAAGTCTGGATTATCGCGATGAGCGATCAGGACGGATACTGGTTCAGGATTTGGTTAGAGAAGTACACTGGGCCTCTCGCAATAGGCGAGCGGATATTCAAGCTGGTTACGGGACTTCTATTGAGAAGTGTTGTTAGAAAAGAACTAAATTTAATCGGATTATTACGTTTAGCGAGATTAAAATGTAATACTCACTGTTACGTACAGTGTTCAAGATATTTATATAAAACGAGTATAACTTTGTTATGAAATAGAAACAAATTGAAAGCAGAATGAGAACTACAACTTCTGGAAAAGTAATCTAAATATACCTTCAATTACACAGAGAGTATGACTTGCCTGTGGCAGTATTTCACACATTTTTTTTATTAAACACCCCCCATTGCTTTAATTTTTCTTATTCGTCGTGTTAGTGATAACTTATAACCATCAATTCAATAATTGCCAACAGTCCGCCTCCTTTTAAACGTTAAAGCACCGCACAGGTAAATATTCGCAAGCAATGGCTAGCTAGCTCGTTGTTAGGATCGTCAGTTTCACTATTTATTTTAGTTAAGTTAACAGGTAGGTTAAATCAGGCACTTCTTTGGGCGCCACCATGTCTTTAATCGGGGAAAGCAAAAAATGATGGACCGGTACAAAACAGGAAAAAATATATGGACCCCCGTTTCCAATCTCCTGCGGGTGATACGCTTAGATTGCTGTACTCTTAAGTCGAATCTGAGACGTTATAGTGCAAAAATACCAAACTATATCTCCTTCTTTACGGCATTACCAGAAATAAATATACCTCTACACTCACAGATAGATCTTGTTACTAAAATATTGATATTCTAAGTTTTGAATTGAGATTTTACTTAAAAAGAACTCCTTCCGCATATAACCTAATAGATGAAACAAGGGCCCTTTCCATCGGCACAATATTCAATATTGTAACACCAAAAATTCACACTGGATCTAAACTGTAGACATTGGGGCGATGGTCTTTAAATGTGTGGTCGGAAAAGAATATTTAATATTTTCGGTAAATAAGCTGCCGGTATTATTACGAAATAACTCGGTACATTTTACGAAGCAGAATTCCCTTTCAATACATGCCCAGCAGCACATCTATATTGCCTAGTTACAAAGTAATACTCTTAATAATCTTAATACTCTTAACACTCTTAATACTCTTAATATTCTTAATACTCTTAACACTCTTAATACTCTTAATAATACTCTTAATATTTACTCTTAATACTCTTAATACTCTTAATACTCTTAATACTCTTAATACTCTTAATACTCTTAATACTCTTAATACTCTTAATACTCTTAATACTCTTAATACTCTTAATACTCTTAATACTCTTAATACTCTTAATACTCTTAATACTCTTAATACTCTTAATACTCTTAATACTCTTAATACTCTTAATACTCTTAATACTCTTAATACTCTTAATACTCTTAATACTCTTAATACTCTTAATACTCTTAATACTCTTAATACTCTTAATACTCTTAATACTCTTAATACTCTTAATACTCTTAATACTCTTAATACTCTTAATACTCTTAATACTCTTAATACTCTTAATACTCTTAATACTCTTAATACTCTTAATACTCTTAATACTCTTAATACTCTTAATACTCTTAATTCTCCTAATACTCTTAATACTCTTAATACTCTTAATACTTTTAATACTCTTAATACTCTTAATACTCTTAATACTCTTATTACTCTTAATACTCCTAATACTCTTAATACTCCTAATACTCCTAATACTGTTAATACTCTTAATACTCTTAATATTCTTAATACTCTTAATACTCTTAATACTCTTAACACTCTTAATACTCTTAATACTTTTAATACTCTTAATACTCCTAGTAATACGTACCAGAAATGAATTGGTTTCCATTGGAGATTTGAGTTTTACACTGACGGGCCATTTTGTGTGGACGTATGTTACAAGTACTAGTTACACATCCTACGATACACAACAACATGAGATTATGTATAATAGAAACATTTTAAACTATAGCTCATGGTAAATTGGTGCGAATGAAAGTAGATTTCTGGTACAGAACTGAAATATGTGTAGAAGTTGACTGGTCCTACTTATTGATTGTATAAGTAAATTAGTATTTTACTAATTTTCGACTTTGGTTAATTGCTTTAATACTTTCAATAATTTATTTTTTTTTAGTTTGTAGGTGAAAAACATTTTTGTCTGTTTCATAATGACTCCACATAACGTTAAAGTAAAATTAAAAAACTCAAAATTCTCCACTATTAAAAACTGTATAAAATACTTGAGAAATCGCTTGTCAATGTTTTCATTATGGGATGTTTTTACGTTTACAGAAACTAGTTCTTAGAAGGTGTTGAAATTATGGTTATATTTTCAGGAGAAGTAATGAAAAGCCAAAGTACACAAGGTGTTCCATTAAAAAAGAATAAATTATTGCCATTCAAGGCAAAGGTGCTCTATAGTTCAAAGCATATTTCGATTAGGGCTACAGAGGTTCTATGTCTCATGCTACTTTCAATTTGCTCACATCTCCTATCATGGGTATACACCAAAAATGTATGAGTATCCTTCGCTCGAAAATCACCAGGAATTGGAATACAGGGTACAAGATGTTTTAACGAACATCAACAGACATATGTTAAGGGTTATCCATAAGTTGTTGAAGAATGGGTTGAGAATGGAGGGAGTCATGTACTGTAAATGTGTTTATTAGCTTTTTACGTTGGTTTGGTTATAAAATTTTTTTTACATAGTTATATTAATCCTATTACAGTTCTATTCAATCATTAGGCAATTAGTTAGTGTAAGCATTATAATGAATAGGAAGTTCTTAACTAGAAATCTAAAATGTCTCATTAGCCTATTTAAACTTAAGGAAATGGAATAACGACACGAAACATTTCTTTATTTCGTGATGGCTGCCAGGCGTAATGAACGCCTACTGTGAAAAAAGCAAGGATTTCGAATGTTGAAGCTTAAGGCAACTATTAAATTAGACCTGTAAAGTTCTTGAAGAGTTTTCTCCAATAAGGCAAAAATCCAATACGACGTCGGTCAGAATAAAAAAAACTTTATGTAAATGTTTCGTAAGCAAATGAAACTGAAAAATAATGTTTGTCTTTGCTGTATTGCTGTTCTCAAAGTTCCTTAATGTATTAATCAAGAAACCATAGTTTCACTTACACAAAAGATGCCCACAAGAATTAAAAATCCACAAAAGGTAAGTGAATTCTTAAGTCAGATGGAAACGTGCAATAGAGTTCTTTAAAACTTTTCTGATTTAACCAGCTCTGTAGCTAAAACTCTTTCGGAGACAGAAATACACATAAGCCACTTTTGGGACACACTGTACGTTTGCTGTACGTATGCTTAAAGATTTTATCTAAGTCGAAGTGTTCTGTTGGAAATATTTATATCTTAGGCCTTTATAAATTGATTTTAGCGGATTCCTTTATGGAGGGTTTACTTCTGGTTAAATGTTATTAATTTCAATCATCAAAGCTTCTTGTTGGTGACGAAGAAGACCGATTGGCTACATTTCGCTTTATACTTTTACATCCACGTTCATTTTAGTCATAAACTTTGTACTACGACCGTTTTATAATTAACTTCGAATTATAGATTGTTGCCCACTAAGTTAGGGTTTTCTTGCCTCAAGTTATGTTTGCTAATTTTTTCCGCCACAATATTACCCTTGAGCTTAACGGTATAGGTACTTACTTTGCATTATAATTACTACGTTTGATGGATACTTTTTACATAACAATTTAATGCGATATGCGGCTTCCTTGAGCAGTCTTAAAATTTGGTTCCCTTAGATTTAAACTTTTTTTAACTAGTGTTCTAAACCATGGTACCATGGTCAAAACCGGTTTTGAATTTGTTAAACGACGATTAGTTTTGGGGATTATCAAAATTCAAATTTATATTTGCTCCAATGTTGACCCATCAAACTATGATTTAATGGGCAATTGTAGATATTTAGTTTACATACTTATCGAATAGATGTATTATTTACTGTATAATTAATTTCCTGTCTTACTCATTTTGTTTTTTGTGTATATGTTAACTAATTTGTCTTTTTCAGATTTCCTTTTGTTCATCCCTTTTATGGATTTTGATTTTACTTCAAAAGTTCACAGCGCCCATGATGATCAGTATCCTAGGGCTTTGTAAATAATAGGTATTCTGACCACGTAGTTAATGTGCTCTAATTGTATGACTAGCTACTGGGTTATACTTGCAACAGTCACACTTTCTTACGGGATCGACAAATCCACGAGATAATTACCGATTTAATTGCAAACCTGGATGCCTGAACATACGTTGACAGTCTCATTTATTCATTTTCTTTAAAAACACACAGATTTTTTTTCAATTTCACTTTATTTCGATATTTCAACATTATTGTGCTTGATGTAAGATTTAGAATTTTGATTCATTAAAATTACAAAACAAACTACGCAAATTATTAGTAAAAAATAAATCATTAGGAAGAATGAAATTAATTTAGCGGAAATATTTAATGAACTACTAAATTACACTGAGTTCTCCCTTACTAGAATATACATGGAATTATTTAGGTTTTATAATTTACAGATTTTTAGATCGACTTTTACATTTTCAGATAGTTAAAATGTCAACCTCGTGTTATCGTTTCATTCCTTTTTTTTTAAATACGTCTGAGCTTTTGGTTATACAAGCATGAAAAGAAATTTAAAGAGATTCATTATAAATTAAATGTAATAGAAATCACTAATTTACGTTTAAGACTTGAAAGGCTTTTCAGAAATAATATACACTTAAAAACTAATTCAAACTTGTGCTAAACTATACTTCAGCTTTCAATCAAACTATGTAAAAGCGTAGTGTCGTAAACGTGAAAAATTGTTTACAATTAATTTAGGAAATTGAAAACGGCAACGTAAAGCAATCAACAGTTTAATTAATGAAAAGTTAAATTTGAAGCCTTAAAAGGTATTGGAAAAGTTTGATTTGATTTTAGATGCTTAATAGGTAGCAAACGTGTATAAAATTATTTATTAGATGCAGAATAAGTTTAATAAAACAATTAATGGTTTCGTATTAAAGTTAAATTTTAATTTAGCTTAACGGCGTAATTGCTTAATGAATGATTAATATTTGTTTCAGTTCTAGGGTAAAGTGCTTGTTTTCTCAAATAGTAAGTGCGGTTAGGAAAAATATTATTTTGATTTCATTCTGTTACAAACCAGTATCATTAGCATGAGGTAAACGATTTCTTCTCGCTTGTCAGTGTTGTGTATGCGGGTAGAAAAAAGAGTATAAATGAGTGGAAAAACTCTTTTCTTTTATCCCTGCTTTTCTGCTAGTAAAGAACTTTTTAGGTAGGTCACCCTTCTTGAATATAAATACACTTTAAGGCAGCGAAGGAACGTTAAAAGTAAGAAATCCTTTTACTAGAAAAACAATTCGAAAATCACCATCAGATATATATGTTTAAATATTATTTTTGAAAGAAAGAATCACGTTCAAAAAACAATTACCTCAAATCCTGCAATAGCAATTTCCATATTTTTTGTATACGATCAGAACAGCATGTCCAGTTTACAGCGATTTCGGTAACAAAACTGTAGATACACAAGCAATATTGAAAGTCCATTACGGAAGCGCAGATGGGTCCTTGTATTGATATAAATGAGTTTATCGGAATACATTCGCTGTATACAATTGGGAACAATTTTCACTTGAAATTACTTTAAAAAAATAAAGTAAAAAGGTTTATTAAAAATTTATAGTGTAGCTATTACCTAACAACATTCCATTTGTCGATTATGCTTTTCGTTTTTTTGGGAAAATAAAGCATTTCATTTAGTTTCACAAAACAATTTTTTAGCTGGCAGCAAATAAAACGTTACCAAGCATGCTATTATTTTATTTGACCAAAGGAACATGTAATGGTTTGCAGTAAACTGTGTTTTATGAATTGTCAACAAAAATTAAAAATTAAGTTAGTTTGATAAGTAAAATACACAATTGTAATATGTGGGTAATGTAAAAAAATATGCAATTCTTTCATCTTACATTTAAGTTGCACGTACTGGACCTCCTGTACTTATGTCAAAAATGATCTTTTCGACCAATTCCCCAATATCTTTATCCATTTGTAATCATAATTATTGTCAGTAATAACACCCTGCAATAACTAATAATTTTACGAACATGGAATATAAATTTCGAAATCATGTTGTTTGGCAATGGCCCCTCGCCTTCGGTGTCGCGCCGTTATCTAAACATAAATTTATTGTGAAATGTCTAGTAAAAATATTTATCAGCGGTCGAGAGAAAATTCTTTGTATGTTGTGATCATTCAAAATTTTTACAAACTTAAAGATTTAATTGCATAGTGACACGAGATGAGTTATTTTAATTACATTTTCTAAATTACTTTTTTTCTTTTTTTTTTTTTTTTGTGGCTTCAACTACTTGGTTATTTGCCACTTTCTGTGTCGACACATTTATACTTAAATTTTGTTCAACATATCAATCTCCTGTAGGAATTTAAGTAGTAGGCATGTATACTCCATGCCAGCCGGGGAGGTACCACCACCTATACCATGGGCTCCATAATATCGGGTCTCCGATTTTCTGAGCTCGGTAAGGGCTGCCGGTTACCTTTTCCATCATCCTTAATCTATTCTCAACCTTATTCTTCCTTCTCGCCCTCACTGTCTTCCTATCGGATTATAGTCGTCCCAAATTAAAAAATAAGATGGCTGTGGTTTCTAGGGTTATAAATTCCGGACGTAAAATCCTGCCCCATTCGGATGTCCGGGAGGGCAGGGCCCGAGCGACCTCGCTCATCGAAAGTATCAACTTTCTGATTCACTACTGCAACATCCGCGGTATCAGGTCTAATCTTAATGCTATTCACCAACATCTTGAACAATTACAACCTGATATTTTGTTTCTATCTGAAACACAAGTCTCCTCTGAAAGCTCCGAGTCACCCGACTTGCAATTTCCTCAATACCACCTTCACTCTAACTTTCGATATAAAGGAGGCGTATGTGCCTACATCAAGGACAGAATTGCTTGCAAGAGGGTTTCTTCCTTAGAAAATAAAAATTTTGACGTGATTTGGTTTAAGCATGCTGGTCCTAATTTTGTGAAATTCTACTGTTGCATTTATAGGTCTCCTAATGACAGCAACTTTCAAGACTTCTTCGATTACCTTAGTATGAAAGTTGACTATCTCCTGTCTCAGTTTCCATCTTGCGATATCTCATTTGTAGGCGATTTCAATGTTCATAACTCTAATTGGCTTCAATTTTCATCTACTACAAATCCCGCTGGTCATAGTGCAGAAACATTTGCTATTTCATGTGATCTCACACAAATGATTTCTGAACCCACAAGAATCCCTGATAACCCTAACCATACTCCACATCTTCTAGATCTATTTCTTACATCAAACCCTCTTGTTTATAAAACTTCCTTCTTTCGCCTTTAGGCCTTTCCGACCATTGTCTAATAAAAATCATTTCTACTGTACCTAATTCTACTGTTGTTCGCAAAACCGATAGAATCTTGTGGTGTTTTAAGTCAGCTCGATGGAGTGATTTACGGGATTTCTTTGCAACCTTTCCATGGCGTGAATATTGTTTTAAGTCGTCCTCTTCTTCGGACATCGCTCTTTCAGTATCTGAAGTCATCCTCATGGGAATGGAGTTATACATTCCGAAAAAACAGTACCGTGTAGGTCATTCACGTTCCCAACCCTGGTTAAATAAGGCTTGTTCTGATGCAATATCTTTAAAAAATAAATGTTACATTAAATGGAAATCTAATAAATCGGTTGACAGTCATGTAGAATACGTTGGTGCTAGAAATATCTGCAAAAGTGTCATCACTAAAACTAAAAAGTTGTTCGAACAAAGAAAATGCAATGAACTAGCTACATCTCCTTTAGGCAGTCGTAAATTTTGCTCTTTAGCTAAATCCATTAGTGAAAACTTTGGAACATCTTCATTTCCCCCCCCTGACATCTATTGACGGATCGGTATCTGCTGATTCTGTAGACAAAGCCAACGTTTTTGTGGATTTGTTTGCATCAAACTCGTGTCTCAATGATTCTGGAAAAGATTTGCCCCTAGTCAACCCTTCTTCGTACGCTATGAAACCAATTCATTTTCGGTACAAGCTCTTGGAATCGATCATCAGTAGATTTGATCTCAATAAGGCGACTGGCCCAGACGGTATCCCAGCTATTGTCTTAAATAAATGTTCCCCCGAACTAGTACCAGTCCTATCTAAGCTCTATACGATCTCTATGTCTTCTGGGGAATTCCTTTCATCATGGAAGTTAGCAAATGTTCAACCTATACTCAAAAAAGGCGATAAGACCGATCCCTCAAATTGCAGACCAATTGCCATCACTTCCTTTTTGTCTAAAATCATGGAAAAAGCAATCAATCAGCAACTACTCACGTTACTTGAAACTATCAAACTCCTTAGTGACCACCAATATGGGTTTAGGCAAAGTCGTTCAACAGGCGATCTTCTTTCATATGTGACCCAAGTTTGGAACAATACACTAGAGCAGTCCGGTGAAACAGTTGTAGTCGCTTTAGATATCTCAAAGGCATTTGACCAAGTTTGGCATAAGTGTTTACTTGCCAAACTCACCTCGTTTGGATTAAATGATATGCTCATCAACTGGGCTTCTAGTTTCCTTGATAAAAGACGAATACGTGTCGTAGTTGATGGCTTTTTTTCAAAAGAAGTTAGCATTAACGCGGGCGTACCACAGGGATCCGTTATAGCGCCTACACTTTTTCTACTGTACATAAATAACCTTATTTCTTCAACAACTAACCCCATCCATTGCTTGGCTGACGATAGCACTCTTCACTGTAGTTCATCTCAGTCTACTCATAGTGATAATCCACCTTTTATGTTAAATCAAGAAATTAAAGCTGAAATGGCAAATTCGATCAACAAAGACATTCAACGTATTCTCGAATGGGGAAGCAATAATCTAGTTAAATTTAATGCTAACAAAACTCAGTGTTGCCTTCTGTCCGCCAAAAAAGATCGATCATTTCCTGTTGTAAGTATGAATGGCTCAGTTCTTAAGTTTTCAGACTCTATTACTCTGTTGGGTATAACTGTATCTTCAAGTCTCTCATGGGTTGACCATCTTCTGTCAGCTACCAAAACAGCTGCTCGTAAAATAGGCTTTTTGTACAGATCTAAGCAGTACTTTACCTCTCGACAACTCCTTCTGCTGTATAAGGCCCAAATTCGGCCTCATCTGGAATATAATTCTCACCTCTGGGTTAGTGCTCCCCAATACACTCTCGATATCGTTGATCGTATTCAAAAGAGAGCGATTAGGCTTATAAATGACCCGTCGTTAACTTCTCACAAACAGTCCCTTGAGCATAGAAGGATGGTTTCAGTTCTATCTTTGTATTATCGTTATTACAACGGTTATTGTGCTGCTGAATTATATTCTTTGATACCATCTCGCGCTATCTTTTGGAGAAACACTCGGTTCGCTCATTCACATCATCAGTATGTCGTACCAAACGGGCGCAATCCACATTTTTCTACACGGCTTCTAAACTCTGGAATGATCTCCCTAGTTCCTGTTTTCCTCTCACTTATGATATGAGAAAATTTAAGGTAGCTGTTCATAGACATCTATTGACAATTCATTATCCCTCTATCCATCCTCCTAAGTATTCCTGAGTGCTTTAGCACGATAGGCCTAATTTAGCCTGTTTAGGTCCACAATCATTAAAAAAAAAAGTCGCTGTATTTGCTCTTTGCTAAGCTCAAAGTCTTTGTCTATCCCATTGTCAATATTAAATCTTTTCCTGGTCTCCCTTAGCTCATCGCACTCCTGAAAAATATATTTTATTGTTAGTTTATTATTACAATGATCACATTTGGTTATTGTGATTTTGTAAGGATGTGAGAGTGTGTTGCGTTTGTGTGCCCTATTCTTATGCGCGTAGGGGTGATACTATATCTTCTTGACATGACTGGATAAGGTTTTCTAGGTTGCACATTTGGAGTATGTACTTTCAGGAACCTATGTTCATTTTTCCATTCCCTTTGCCATTCAGCCCATACTGCCTTTTTAATTTCAGTAATGTCTTCCGCAAGTGAAAGATGTAATACTGCCCGTGTTTTCCTTAATCGCTCATGTACGGTTTTCTTTTTCAATGTCGGTGTATTTTGTGTATTTGGTGATACTATCATCTTGTTGATAAAGTGGTTAGGGTATTGTCTTAATCTTTGTATATATTTTAAAGTCAACCAAGCTCTTCTATTCTCGAGCGATAGCATTCCTAGTTCTACGAGTATACTGGTAACTGGACTTGTGGGGTATGCACCTAACGCGTATCCTATACATATATTTTGTACCCTGTCTAATTTGCTTAGGTGTGTTTTCGCAGCTGATTCATATGCTACCGACTCATAGTCGTTGATAGTATCAGCGCTTTGTATATTCGTAATATAACTTCTCTATCCGATCCCCACCTTGAATTTGCCAAACATTTAATTATGTTTAGGGATTTTCGAGCTTTAGCTTCAATAGTATCTATATGATTCTTCCATGTTAATGTTTGGTCTAATGTTATACCCAAAAATTTATGTTCTGATACACATTTAATTAGGTTTTGTTTTAATAATATTTTAGGGGGGTAGTGTGGATGTTTTAGTCTACAAAAATGTATGGATACAGTTTTTGTAGGTGATATCCTGAATCCTACTTTTTCTGCCTCTTGTACAATAGTATTTACTGCTTCCTGTAATGCAGTTTTGCGTTTGGGTTCCCTTTGAAGTAGCGAATATCACAAGGTCATCTACATATATACATCTTCCTATGTGGGGTTGGATAGTCTACATCAATCCGTTTACAGCTATTAAGAAGAGTGTTGCGCTAATTGGCGAGCCCTGTGGTATACATATCTCCATATGGTGCTTAGTCGACAAGCTATCTCCCATTCTAACCATGAAATATCTTTCGGAAAGGAAACCTTTAATAAAATTTGCGATGTTTACCTTGATTTCCCAACCATGCATTTTTTAAATTCCAAATCTCTACACTAGGTCGTAAACCTCTTCTAGGTCAAAAAATACGGCCGTAGAGTGTTTTCTTGCATTGAGGGACTCTTGCATGCAGTAACCAAATATGTTATGTTATCCTTTGTGGAATAACCTTTTCGAAAACCGGTTTGGTGTGTATTTAATAGCTGTCGTGTTTCTTATAGTTTCATGAGTCTTTCGTTAGCCATACGTTCCAATAACTTCCCTAGGCAGCTGGTCAAGGATATAGGACGATAGCTCGATATTCGTAATGGATCCTTCTTTGCTTTTAAGATTAGAACTATAATTGACGTTTTCCAGTCAGTAGGATAAATTCCCTCATACCATATACGGTTGTATATGTTTAATAAGTTCTTTAAAGCTACTTGTGGAAGTTTCCTAATCATTGTGTATGTGATCTGATCTATTCCTGGTGATGGTTCTTTTGTTTTCTTTATGGCACATATCTATTTCGTTAAAATTTAATACTGTTTCTATTGTGTGTAAATTTTTTCGAAACTGTACGTCATAGTTTTGGATGGAGTTTGTTTCTTCAAAATATCTGCGAATTTTTGAGCTATTTTTTCTTGCCCTGTTATTAAATTGGATTCATCCTGAATTCGTATGGGATCTGTTTGTTTAAGTTTACCGGCTATTACTTTAATTTTCCTCCATACCTCTGTGAGAGGAGTATTTGCTCTAATTTCTGTTGTGTACTTGCTCTACATTTTTTATACTCTATTAAGTTCTCTACTGTAGGATTTCTTGTGAACACTCTTAGTGCCCCTTTTCTACTTTTTATTGCATCTCTAACATCTGCGTTCCACCAAGGAACGGGCGGTCTGGTTACCGTGATGCAGGTATAGCTTTACTTGCTGCATCTATTAGCATCTTGGAAAAATTTCTAACTAACCCATTTATATTCTGTTGCATGTCAATTTCTCTGATGTTCCGTTTATAATTAGGCCAGTTGGCTTTGTTTATTCTCCATTTCTCGGCTAAATTCCATTTAACATCAGTGCCTATAGAAGATATAAGTAAGGGAAGGTGGTCGCTTCCGTGGTGGTCCGCTATTTGATCCCATTCGTATTTTTGACAAATTTTGGGTGAGCATAGACTTAAGTCAATTGCTGAAAAATTATTTGACCTTGAATTAAAATACGTGGGTTTCCCTTTATTTAGTATAACCGTTTGTGTTGTGTCAAACAATTCTTCTAATTCCTTTCCACGGGTGTCGCGTTTTGGGGATCCCCATAGTGTACTGTGTGAATTAAAACCGCCAAACAATAAGAAAGGTACTGGAAGTTGAGATATAAGTAGCTTTATATCTTCGATTTCCCAACTTTGGTCTGGTAAGTATATGCTACACATAGTTAATTTAGCCGGATGCCGTACTCTTACTGCTACAGCCTGTACTTTAACATTCAAACCTACGTGGCTAAATACACAATCATTTCTAAGGAATATAGGTACAACCCCTTTAGCTCTAATCTTAGGGAGCATATCATGTCTAATAATTTTATACTTGCCCATTTGAAACTTATCACTGCCTTTAAAATGTGTTTCTTGTAGAGCTACAGCAAGTGGGTTGAATTCAGAAATTAATAATTTCAACTCGTCCGCGCTTTTTGTACAACCATTACAATTCCATTGTATGATATGGTCCATAATTATATTTGTATATAAATATATATGTATAAATAAATATAAATAAGCTAAATAGATAAAAACCTAAATTAACTAAAATAATAAATAAACAACGGACGACAGAACATTTAAATACAAACAAACAGAGATATATCACAGTTAGGTTATCACAGATCCTTTCGTGGTTTGCCTTTCGGCCAACCTTTCTTTTTCTTTTGCGACAAAATCTTTAGTCTGGTATCGTATAGTTCATCATCGTCAGCATTTGATGATGAAGGTAGTAATGCTTGACTTATTCGTTTTCTTTTGTCGTTGGATTCGAAGTACACTTTTTCAGGAGCGTTTAAAGTAGTTTGTACTATATCTTCTTTCCTTTCAATTTTCACTATTGTAAGTAGATTTTTTATTTCCTTTGTGAGTTTTGGTATTAGTATAGATACTAATTCCTCTATATTTAAGTCTTTGGAGACTGGTTTCGTAGCTAATGTGGCGTATGATGGTCCCCGAGGCACATGCTTGAGCACTTCCTTTCTCGCTTCAGTATAAGAAATTTTGTTTTTTGTTCTTACTTCTTGAATTGCCGCCTCCTCCTTATATTTAGGACATTCTCGCGACCTCGCAGAATGCTGTCCGTTACAATTTACACAGGTGATAGGTATTTTACAAGGTTCGCCTGTATGTAACGCTTTACCACATACGCATATTTGCTCATTCTTGCATGCTGTGGTTGTATGTCCAAAAAGTTGACACTTGAAACATCTTAAGGGAGCTGGTATAAATAACCTTACCGGTAATCGGTAAATAGCTACTTTAATGTGTGTTGGAAGATTCTGGCTACAAAATGTAAGAATTAGACTAGCAGTGTTTGTTATAACTCCATTCTTCCTCGTAGTAATTCGTTTTACCTCAGTAACCTTTTGGTCTTGTAGATTTTCTAATATGTCATGTATAGTACAGTTCAGAAGATCTAGACAGGTGATAACACCTTTAATTATATTTAAACTTTGATGTAGTTCAACTTTTACATCCATATCACCGAATTTTGCTAAATTTATAAGTACTTTTTCCTGCTTGCGTGATTTAGTATCTACCAATAATCCTGAATTAATTTTTCGACAGTAATTTACGTCTACTATAAGTCCATATAACGTTTTTGATATCTTGAATGGGTTCACATTATCAAAATTTAAAGCGTCTGCCCTTTTAATGACCAGGTACCGAGGGACATTGCCCGCCTTCAACTGATCTATTAATGAACTACTGGGGGAATTTTACGTTGTCCCTCAACAGCGCCCATTTCAGAGGATGGGTCCTCGGAATTTACGTTTATAAAACTCATAGATGTCCCACGAGTCGGGAAGAAAGTATTAGTCCACCACAGCAGTGCTCCCTTACGATGGAAAGGCATTAATGCTGTGGGGGGGGGGCTCTTCCCCCACAGGCGTTTCAACGCTAGGGACCAGGCTTCCCCCTGGCCACGCTTAGGCTTCCCTTCGCGCAATCCCTTCAGCACCTAAAACTGCCAAACGACCTTGGGATTGGGGGATTTTTTATAGAGGTTGCCTTGCTCGCAGTCCAGGCGGTAAAGCCAAGACCACCGACCGTTAGTTGTACGACGTTCCCTAGCCACGCCCTGCTAGAGTCTCTGAAGTACAGTTCACGGTTGCGGTATTAGGAGACGGCTAGCGCTCAACCATCCCCAGCAAAGGACATCCCGGGCTTGCCACACCCGTATACGCTTTTGACGGCGTAAGTCCTGGGACGAGTAGAAACAAAAAGAAACGTTTGCTGGGAGCCTGAAAAGAACAAGAGTTGGAGCGAGAATGCTCCGACAGAAAAGAGTTAAAGTAAGGGAAGCCACTCAAGACTAGTATAAGAAAAGTGTGCTTCCAGCTAGGGGGACGCAGGATTGCCATCCCTGACCTCGTTAGATACGAGGCCCCACGTGGACTGGTCCGCGACACCGTACCCTCTGGAGCTAACATTGTCGGTTTACCACCCCGAGCTCATATATCGGTGTTGGCCTTCCATCACTTGAGATCATTTGCAAGGTCATTCCCCTATCCGCCACCTGGGGGCGCGCCCAGTAGGTAGTCCAACCCCTATTTAAGTTTGAAAATGAGTAGTAGGAATAATGGAAAATTATCTTTTGACTTTTCGAAAGGTCAGTAAAAACATAGTTGTAGCGATTTAATTATGTTTTCCAAATTATTTGTTTTTATAACACACTTTAGGGAAATGAATATTACGTATTATTTAGTTTAAATCTAAGCTTCGTTCCACTTATTTAGTGGAGTGTCATTAGGCGCGCACACAAGAATTCTTTGGAAACGAAATCTTGTGTAGGGATTTACATGAAATTTAAAAAATTTGTTCTTAAGACGAGAACTGAGACTCGATATGAAAGGCATGGGTTAGAATACTTATGTCTTTACCTTCCAACCTACATATGCATGGGTGCATATGTGCGTGTGTGCGCGTGAGCGCGTGTGTCTGACTCTGTCATTAGGTATGTGGGTGTGGTTTACGTGCGTATGTGCGTGCGTACAATGTGAGAGTGCGCGTGTGTGTATAGATGTATATTAGTATCCACGATAACTTCAGAACGATAAAACGTACGTACTTGAAATTTCGTATTAATTTCGTCAATCAAAAATATCTGCAGGTTTCAAAAAATTCAAAAAATACTGACAATTAGATCTTTAATTACTAAATTAGTTATGTTCTTTACAATTTTTTGGTACCTGGTGAAGTATACAAGGTTTCTAGAGAAAGTTTAGAGTTTTATGCACGGAGTAAGCGGACGAGCTCGCAACGTCAACGTCTCAACTTAAGATAATTATTAAGATAAGCTCATATCATGGTGACGCTTTAAGGATGCTTTATCACCAATTTTAAGCTTTGGTTTAGGATAAACGTAAAGTGCTTTAAGTCAAATTTCATTCATTTTATCTCGAATTTGCCCATCTCCATTGTATTTAGTCGGCACCCTGTTTTTTATATAAGCACTACACGACGCTAGCGAGGTTTTACCGTGTAACAAATGGCGTAAGTACCAGTTACGATCGCTGACAACGAATGCTAAACCCTTATCAACCCTATAACGCCTGTAATCTAATTTTAAAGTGAGCGAATTGATGTCGTTTCGAATAACAAAATGTGCGCATTTTTTTACGAAGATCGTCAATTAAAGACACTAGCTCCAAAAGAACTGTCACTTGGAACCATTAACCCATAAGAAACGTTTTAAGTATATAATACCTTTATAAATTTATTTAGCGTCCATTGAACGAAATTTTGAAGCAAATTTATTAACAAACAATCACACAAATGCGATGGGTAACTCGGTAATTTGTATCAACAACCAACTTTACCGAAAATAAGCGTTACATATTACCAAAGGAGCAGAACACGTAGTTCTACTATGATGTGTTCCGAAAAACTGAATTCACGGGTTTTAGTTTACCATGTTTTGCTGTATTGAACAGAAAAAACAATTTTGTGGGCAATTGGCGTAAGACCTTTGCTAGTATTTGGACTAAACGTAATGGTTACTTGTATGCCGCCCGAATTTAACCCTTCAGTCTTACGTTCCTCACTACTGTACAGCTCTCCGAAATACTCTTGCCAGCATTTACTCACTTCACAATCGTCCCATACTATTTCGTTTCTATCATTCATCACTCCTGCAGCGTTCTGTTTTGGGCCACGTTTTGCATTTTTAACCCATTTCCAGAAGAGTTTTTTGTTTCCCTCAAAATCATTCTGCATTTTCTCTCCTTCCACAGCCTTATTTACTCTCTTTACTTATTCTCACTCCCTCCTTCGCTTCTTTGTTTCTTAATCTGTACACCTCATACAATCGTTTCTTCTCAGTCTCATTTTTTGCAGAAATCATTGTCATATACGCATCTTTTTTCTTACTTACTGCCTTTTTCATCGACTCATTCCACCAAGCACATTTTCTCTGTCTACCTACAATCACTCTTCCACATATTCGCACGGCATAATTGACAACAGAGTTTTCAAGCTTATCCATGTACTTTCAACGTCAGTGTCTTTTATTTGTTCGTTCCACACTGCTTCATTCACATTCAACTCTTTATTCACAGCATCTGCGTATTTCATTCTCGCACCATTATCCACTAGTTTGTCAACCCTAATTCTGGATGTTCGCACTACGTTTGCTTTCCTTCTCCACACCCACTTTTGCCCTAAACACACTCTCAATACAACCAAAAAGTGGTTCGATCCACCCTCCGCTCCGCGCATTACTTTTGGGTCTTTCACCAGGCTTCTAAACCGTTCATCATACACTATCAAGTCTATCATACTTTTAGATTCACCTCTTTGCCATGTATACATATGCACATTTTTATGTTTAAACCACGTATTGGATACAAACAGGCTTCTCTCCACACAGATGTTCAGCAGGTGTTCACCATTCTCATTGATTCTTTGGTCTCCGAACTTTCCTAGAACGCGTTCACTATGTTCTCTCTGTACACCCACCCATCCGTTCATATCCCCCAATATAATCACTCTTTCGTTTGGCTTACATAAGTTCAACACGTTCTCCACTTCATTCCAGAAGTTCTCACGCTCCTGGTCTCTTTCTCCATTCACCGGTGCATAGCATGCAACAAGAAAAATTCTTCGAAACTCCACTTTCATTCTAACCCATATTACCGGGAGATACCAATTCGTACTGTTTAACACATCTTTTCGCTCTTTCACTTATGATCACCCCAACTCCTTTTGCGCCATGCACTTCCGTCTCAACTCCGACCATAGTGCCAGGCTGCCATCCTCCATCTCTACAGCATCCTTTCCTTTGCGCTTTGTCTCCGATACACACAGAATATCAAGGTGTCTTTCATACATTACTTACGAAATTTCAAATTCTTTACCATGCATACCTCTAACATTCCACGTACCGACTCGCTATTCATTCCTTGTACATTCGTCAGCAACGGGGCCTGTCTGTTTCGACCTTGACCGCCCCTTGTAGCCAGGTCGATCCGAGGCAATTGTATTGTTTTCTTGAGTAATACCCTAGCGAGCAGACCGGTTACTGGCCAAATCCTGCCCCATTACTTTTAACATGAATCAATAAAAAAAATAACGAATTAGAAATTTAGCTCTCAATTAATTCTTTGATTTGAATAATAAAATTACTACTCTTCGAAAATTATAATTCTCAAAAAGCACACAAATACATATATTTATTTAAAATGGTTTCGGTTTGATTTAAAATGTTAAATTCTAGAAAACGGGAAAATAAAATATCAACCTTGTAAGCTTACCAAGAGTCCTTTGATTTTAAACTACAGAAATAGAACAATATGTAACCAATTGGTCACTAAAAATCAATTTTACCATGCGTAATGTTCATATACACAAATTTGCAATACATTTAATTAAATAATAACAAAAAAAAAAACAAAATACCAAAGATATCGCAAATATAAGCAGTTCGTCAACCTTTAAATTGAGATTAACGTGAAAGCATCAAATTCTGCAGAATAACACCAAAACAAACGACTGCGTTTATTCGGTCGGCAACCAATAATTTCACCAAGTTTACAAAGTTATGATAAAGCATTCACAATAACGTACAATATTTTGTTACCTTTACCGGCAGCAACAAAAGCAACGGGAACGGCTCCAGGATACCTGCTGATGTACTCGCTCGGCAAAGCATACGGCAATTTCAGTTTTAAATTTCGATAGCGATACATTGAACTTAGTTGGTCAGTCAGGTATAGTTTGTGTCACAAAACGAGTAGCTTTTACACAAGAGATATTTACACACCTTACTGTTCAATTAAATCGGTAGCTCTATTTACAAGTCTGTTTAACTATTAAAATAAAAAAAAAAGATTTATTTACAAATTATTTACAGTAAGACTTGGTCTATCAAAGGTCCATCAAATCCGTAAAAGCGATAAAGAAACTCCGTAATTCAGGAAGTACTGGTTAAACACTATCCTGATTATGAACAGTTAGGCCTAGTTGACCACGATACATCACATAAAGTTCTCCGGCCTGGTGAATTAAGAACAAAATCCGCACATAGCGAAAAGGACTATAAGTTCACGTTACATTCGATAGAACCAGGAACATCGACGGTAAAAGTGGTGCCCACCCACATACCACAACTTCCTTTCCCCAGATCAAGACCGAGACTGAAGACATACATTCAAAAATTCTTCAGTTACACCATATTCTATTTTAAACACGATAACCAATCATACTACTCATACATTAAAATTATAAAAAGCGGTACAAATGATAAGCCCCTTCCTGTAAATGATCGAGAAGGATTGCGTCATGTCTTCGCCTTCACACAAGAAATTTTCAAGGGTTGCATTTCCAAGTAAACAACGTTTATCTACTCTACAATACATATGCACTTGAAGTTTAATGAGTTCATATTGTAAACCAGCCAAATATTGCCTGCTCCTATAATGATAATTTTTAATTGAAAGTGAATCGGTAAACTGTACTGAAAAAGAATCTTGGCTCTGTTCGTCAAATGGAAGTTAACAGAAAAATAATACGAAAAACAACTAGGAATTTTATCTCTCAATAACAAACGCGTTTTTAAATATATTTTAAACATCAAGAAAATTTATATAATTTTAATCCTAATGTAATTTAATTCTAACAAAGAAATTCATTTTAAACTAAATACGACAAATTCTAATCCGAAATACAATATAAACCAAACGATATATCAATTTAATTTAAAGTTATGAAGATACATAAAACAACAAATTTATTTAGCGTGAAAGCGCGAGTAAAGAGAAAAAAAAATACCCATATATACAGGGCGATCAAAAAAACATTACATACTCTCAGATTCGAACTTCACCTTTTAAGTCTGACACCTTTGCTGTTGAGCCACTGAATAATCCAACAATATATATTTGTTAATGCCGAGACCTGTTGCGCAGGTTTATTGAGGTTTGCGCATTATTAGTATCCAAATAGGTTTCAATTCTACACTAGCTTGGCTTATTGGATTTTCTGCTAGTGCGATGTATGTGGCTTCTTTGAATTTCTGGCGAGTTGTACTCTTTTCTTTTGCCACTATCTGTATGTTATCCCATTGGATGCGGCGGTCTTCGTTCCATACTTCTTTGGTGATTCTTTATCTTTCTGTTTCGTCTTTGCGGATGTTGTTCTTATGTTCATGAGTTCTCACTTTGAGTGAGTTTATGCTAATATATTCTATTGGACTTGCCGGTTTTTTTACTATTAATTGTTTGGGTTTAATATATTGATTAATGACTAAGCAAAGTTGAAGTTATGTACTTACGTTTCAGCTGAAAGATCAGCACAAAATGCCATCTATCACGCTGCTAGAAATAATTGAGCAGATTGAAACGTATTTTGCGTCCGTTGCTCATGGTAAGGGTCTGGAAACTATTTTTCCTCCGTTGTCCATGGGAACTGACGCAATTAATTCCGTCGCTGTGGGGATTTTGTTCTTAATTCACCAGGCCGGAGAACTTTATGTGATGTATCGTGGTCAACTAGGCCTAACTGTTCATAATCAGGATAGTGTTTAACCAGTACTTCCTGAATTACGGAGTTTCTTTATCGCTTTTACGGATTTGATGGACCTTTGATAGACCAAGTCTTACTGTAAATAATTTGTAAATAAATCTTTTTTTTTTATTTTAATAGTTAAACAGACTTGTAAATAGAGCTACCGATTTAATTGAACAGTAAGGTGTGTAAATATCTCTTGTGTAAAAGCTACTCGTTTTGTGCACACAAACTATATACCTGACTGACCAACTAAGTTCAATGTATCGCTATCGAAATTTAAAACTGGGAAATTGCCGTATGCTTTGCCGAGCGAGTACATCAGCAGGTATCCTGGAGCCGTTCCCGTTGCTTTTGTTGCTGCCGGTAAAGGTAACAAAATATTGTACGTTATTGTGAATGCTTTATCATAACTTTGTAAACTTGGTGAAATTATTGGTTGCCGACCGAATAAACGCAGTCGTTTGTTTTGGTGTTATTCTGCAGAATTTGATGCTTTCACGTTAATCTCAATTTAAAGGTTGACGAACTGCTTATATTTGCGATATCTTTGGTATTTTGTTTTTTTTTTTGTTATTATTTAATTAAATGTATTGCAAATTTGTGTATATGAACATTACGCATGGTAAAATTGATTTTTAGTGACCAATTGGTTACATATTGTTCTATTTCTGTAGTTTAAAATCAAAGGACTCTTGGTAAGCTTACAAGGTTGATATTTTATTTTCCCGTTTTCTAGAATTTAACATTTTAAATCAAACCGAAACCATTTTAAATAAATATATGTATTTGTGTGCTTTTTGAGAATTATAATTTTCGAAGAGTAGTAATTTTATTATTCAAATCAAAGAATTAATTGAGAGCTAAATTTCTAATTCGTTATTTTTTTTATTGATTCATGTTAAAAGTAATGGGGCAGGATTTGGCCAGTAACCGGTCTGCTCGCTAGGGTATTACTCAAGAAAACAATACAATTGCCTCGGATCGACCTGGCTACAAGGGGCGGTCAAGGTCGAAACAGACAGGCCCCGTTGCTGACGAATGTACAAGGAATGAATAGCGAGTCGGTACGTGGAATGTTAGAGGTATGCATGGTAAAGAATTTGAAATTTCGTAAGTAATGTATGAAAGACACCTTGATATTCTGTGTGTATCGGAGACAAAGCGCAAAGGAAAGGATGCTGTAGAGATGGAGGATGGCAGCCTGGCACTATGGTCGGGAGTTGAGACGGAAGTGCATGGCGCAAAAGGAGTTGGGGTGATCATAAGTGAAAGAGCGAAAAGATGTGTTAAACAGTACGAATTGGTATCTCCCCGGGTAATATGGGTTAGAATGAAAGTGGAGTTTCGAAGAATTTTTCTTGTTGCATGCTATGCACCGGTGAATGGAGAAAGAGACCAGGAGCGTGAGAACTTCTGGAATGAAGTGGAGAACGTGTTGAACTTATGTAAGCCAAACGAAAGAGTGATTATATTGGGGGATATGAACGGATGGGTGGGTGTACAGAGAGAACATAGTGAACGCGTTCTAGGAAAGTTCGGAGACCAAAGAATCAATGAGAATGGTGAACACCTGCTGAACATCTGTGTGGAGAGAAGCCTGTTTGTATCCAATACGTGGTTTAAACATAAAAATGTGCATATGTATACATGGCAAAGAGGTGAATCTAAAAGTATGATAGACTTGATAGTGTATGATGAACGGTTTAGAAGCCTGGTGAAAGACCCAAAAGTAATGCGCGGAGCGGAGGGTGGATCGAACCACTTTTTGGTTGTATTGAGAGTGTGTTTAGGGCAAAAGTGGGTGTGGAGAAGGAAAGCAAACGTAGTGCGAACATCCAGAATTAGGGTTGACAAACTAGTGGATAATGGTGCGAGAATGAAATACGCAGATGCTGTGAATAAAGAGTTGAATGTGAATGAAGCAGTGTGGAACGAACAAATAAAAGACACTGACGTTGAAAGTACATGGATAAGCTTGAAAAACTCTGTTGTCAATTATGCCGTGCGAATATGTGGAAGAGTGATTGTAGGTAGACAGAGAAAATGTGCTTGGTGGAATGAGTCGATGAAAAAGGCAGTAAGTAAGAAAAAAGATGCGTATATGACAATGATTTCTGCAAAAAATGAGACTGAGAAGAAACGATTGTATGAGGTGTACAGATTAAGAAACAAAGAAGCGAAGGAGGGAGTGAGAATAAGTAAAGAGAGTAAATAAGGCTGTGGAAGGAGAGAAAATGCAGAATGATTTTGAGGGAAACAAAAAACTCTTCTGGAAATGGGTTAAAAATGCAAAACGTGGCCCAAAACAGAACGGCTGACAGGAAATGTGTATGTAAAATGATAGAAACGAAATACTAGTTAATTCGGGACGATACCATGTGAAGTTGAGTCCAAATACTAGGCAAAGAGTCTTACAGAAAAAAAACTAATGTGACAGTAACGTGAGGTAACGTTAAAAGACTTAGTTTAATGATTTCAAAACACAAGTAACAATGCATGTACGCTTTAACAATTTTAAAAGCCTCACACTTTTAGGTCTTAATTTCGGGCATAAAATAACCATTACGTTTCCAAATACTAGCAAAGGTCTGACAGAAAAAAATAACGAGGGTAACGTTAACAGATAATTTATTTAATGATTTCAAAACACAAGTAACAATGCCTGTATGCTTTAAAACAATTTTAAAAGCCTCACACTTTTAGTTTAATTTCGGGCGGCATACAAATAACCATTACGTTTAGTCCAAATACTAGCAAAGGTCTTACAGAAAAAAAAAATACTAATGTGACAGTAACGGGGTAACGTTAACAGATAATTTATTTAATGATTTCAAAACACAAGTAACAATGCCTGTATGCTTTGAAACAATTTTAAAAGCCTCACACTTTTAGTTTAATTTCGGGCGGCATAGAAATAACCATTACGTTTAGTCCAAATACTAGCAAAGGTCTTACAGAAAAAAAAATACTAATGTGACAGTAACGGGGTAACGTTAACAGATAATTTATTTAATGATTTCAAAACACAAGTAACAATGCCTGTGTGCTTTGAAACAATTTTAAAAGCCTCACACTTTTAGTTTAATTTCGGGCGGCATAGAAATAACCATTACGTTTAGTCCAAATACTAGCAAAGGTCTTACAGAAAAAAAAAAAACTAATGTGACAGTAACGGGGTAACGTTAACAGATAATTTATTTAATGATTTCAAAACACAAGTAACAATGCCTGTATGCTTTGAAACAATTTTAAAAGCCTCACACTTTTAGTTTAATTTCGGGCGATACAAATAACCATTACGTTTAGTCCAAATGCTAGCAAAGGTCTTACAGAAAAAAAAATACTAAAGTGACAGTAACGGGGTAACGTTAACAAATAATTTATTTAATGATTTCAAAACACAAGTAACAATGCCTGTATGCTTTGAAACAATTTTAAAAGCCTCACACTTTTAGTTTAATTTCGGGCGGCATAGAAATAACCATTACGTTTAGTCCAAATACTAGCAAAGGTCTTACAGAAAAAAAAATACTAATGTGACAGTAACGGGGTAACGTTAACAGATAATTTATTTATTGATTTCAAAACACAAGTAACAATGCCTGTATGCTTTGAAACAATTTTAAAAGCCTCACACTTTTAGTTTAATTTCGGGCGGCATACAAATAACCATTACGTTTAGTCAAATACTAGCAAAGGTCTTACAGAAAAAAAATACTAAAGTGACAGTAACGGGGTAACGTTAACAATAATTTATTTAATGATTTCAAAACACAAGTAACAATGCCTGTATGCTTTGAAACAATTTTAAAAGCCTCACACTTTTAGTTTAATTTCGGGCGGCATAGAAATAACCATTACGTTTAGTCCAAATCTAGCAAAGGTCTTACAGAAAAAAATACTAATGTGACAGTAACGGGGTAACGTTAACAAATAATTTATTTAATGATTTCAAAACACAAGTAACAATGCCTGTATGCTTTGAAACAATTTTAAAAGCCTCACACTTTTAGTTTAATTTCGGGCGATAGAAATAACCATTACGTTTAGTCCAAATACTAGCAAAGGTCTTACAGAAAAAAATACTAATGTGACAGAAACGGGGTAACGTTAACAGAATAATTTATTTAATGATTTCAAAACACAAGTAACAATGCCTGTAGTGCTTTGAAACAATTTTAAAAGCCTCACACTTTTAGTTTAATTTCGGGCGATAGAAATAACCATTACGTTTAGTCCAAATACTAGCAAAGGTCTTACAGAAAAAAAAATACTAATGTGACAGTAACGGGGTAACGTTAACAGATAATTTATTTAATGATTTCAAAACACAAGTAACAATGCCTGTGTGCTTTGAAACAATTTTAAAAGCCTCACACTTTTAGTTTAATTTCGGGCGGCATAGAAATAACCATTACGTTTAGTCCAAATACTAGCAAAGGTCTTACAGAAAAAAAAAATACTAATGTGACAGTAACGGGGTAACGTTAACAGATAATTTATTTAATGATTTCAAAACACAAGTAACAATGCCTGTATGCTTTGAAACAATTTTAAAAGCCTCACACTTTTAGTTTAATTTCGGGCGGCATACAAATAACCATTACGTTTAGTCCAAATGCTAGCAAAGGTCTTACAGAAAAAAAAATACTAAAGTGACAGTAACGGGGTAACGTTAACAAATAATTTATTTAATGATTTCAAAACACAAGTAACAATGCCTGTATGCTTTGAAACAATTTTAAAAGCCTCACACTTTTAGTTTAATTTCGGGCGGCATAGAAATAACCATTACGTTTAGTCCAAATACTAGCAAAGGTCTTACAGAAAAAAAAATACTAATGTGACAGTAACGGGGTAACGTTAACAAATAATTTATTTAATGATTTCAAAACACAAGTAACAATGCCTGTATGCTTTGAAACAATTTTAAAAGCCTCACACTTTTAGTTTAATTTCGGGCGGCATAAAATAACCATTACGTTTAGTCCAAATACTAGCAAAGGTCTTACAGAAAAAAATACTAATGTGACAGTAACGGGGTAACGTTAACAGATAATTTATTTAATGATTTCAAAACACAAGTAACAATGCCTGTATGCTTTGAAACAATTTTAAAAGCCTCACATTTGTTTAATTTCGATAAATAACCATTACGTTTAGTCAAATCTTCAAGTAAAAAAATACTAAGTGTACGTAACGTTAACAATAATTTATTTAATGATTTAAACAACAAGCTGTATTAAACGATTTTAAAGCCTACACTTTTAGTTTAATTTCAGCGATAAAACCATTGTTTAGTCAATCAAAGGTCTTACAGAAAAAAAAATACTAATGTGACAGTAACGGGGTAACGTTAACAGATAATTTATTTATTGATTTCAAAACACAAGTAACAATGCCTGTATGCTTTGAAACAATTTTAAGAACCTCACACTTTTAGTTTAATTTTGGTACAACTTAAATGTCACAATAATAAAGAATTTCAATACTTTCATACTTACAGGATATATATACTGTGAGCGTAAGCTCAAAATTTCTAAGCCAGAACTCCACCAGCAGTCTTGGAAATTAATACAATTAAGTTTAAGGTATATGATTATTTTAATAAAGTGCATTCAATTGGCTATTGTCAAATAAAACTAAATCCAGATGATGTAAGCTCATGTTTGATCAAGATAACGTACATGTGCGTATTTAAATTTATATCAATCGATAGAATAAAATATCACATTATTTTTCAACTAAAGAGAAACATTTCTTTTGCAATAATATTTACAATTTCACAGACTATAAACACAATGCATAAGAATGACGCCTTTTCATCGATTCTTGAATGAACTTGAAAGCTGTTTTCCTTATAACGTTCAAGTCTTGTTAGCTTTTCTTATTTAGAAAATAACAAGTTTTCGACAAAATAAATTAGGAAAATTCTTCTTCTAATATCGTGTTTCATAAAAATTTGTGAGTGAAAACTAAAACAAGGTCGATCATTTCATTCATTCGTATTTATCGTGACATAATCATGGCTCTCAATAACAACAGTACACTAACTAATAAATAAAAACAGTATGTCCATTCTAAAAGGACAAAAATACGAGTAGAATATGAAAAAATAAGCAAAATTATCCTATCCTAAAATAAATTAAAATTAAGAATAATACAAAAATAAGGATAACAAGAATAATAATAAAACACTAACCTATGTGCAATATACAGAGTGGACGAAAAGTGTGGAAACGCCCAATTATCTCGTAAATTGTTAGTCTGAATTGTACAAAATTTGGGATAAGCCTATTTTGGGATACGGATATTTTTTGAATACATCACCCTGTACATGCAGTCATTATTGGAATCTCCTCTTCAATACAAGTGCAACCATATGTAACGCTTATGATTTTATGAAGGTCTTAAATACATAAAACAGAAGTCTGGCAACGCCTAATTGTCTCATTATTTTTTTTAATACAAGCTATTTTCAACTACATTAAAACGTAACAATTGAAAGATTACAACATTTTTAATATAATGATTTCTTAATCAAGTGTTCAAAATGTGCTCCATTACCATACCGATGGCAGATCGCGTCTACCATATTTCTCCATGATTGTCTAGAAATTAATCGAGATTCATCGATAATTCGTTGCCTTAGCTCTGCAAGACTGGCTTGTTTAGTTTTGTGAACTGAATTTTTCAAGTATCCCCAATAAAAATAATCTTTAGGATTGAAATCAGGTGAACGTGAAGGCCATGCAATACTACCTCGTCTACCAATTCATCGTCCGGGAAATATATCATCTAAATAACGCTGAACATTTACACCAAAATAGGCTGGAGCTCCATCTTGGGGAAATCATATCTCATTAAGATTGGCTCCAAACAGGTTTCTCAGTGTAGGTACAATTTTATTTCTAAGTAGCATTTCGTACTTATGTGACGTTAAATTTTCTTCGATAAAGAGCGGATTAATTAACTGAGTACCCAATATACCTGACCATCCATTAAATTTTTTTGAGTATGGTTTTCACACATCCAGTGTGGATTTACGTCACCCCCGTACCTTAAATTTCCGTCATTTTCAATTTTATCCATCATTACCTCAGTAAACTCTAAAATCTACGGTAAAAGTCATCCTCACTTAATTCTTGCAATAAGTGAATTTTGTATGGCTGAAATTTATTCTTACGTAAGACTGAAAATGACGTATATCATGTAGTTGTGCAATCCTGCGCGGATGTACGTCAATCTTCAACGAAACTCTGCATTATATCTAAGGTTTTGTTGTCATTCTTAACTGTTTTTAGTCTACCTGATCGCTATCTATCTTTTATCCTTCAGAGTCCTCAAAGCACTTTTCAGTTTTTTGTACTGTCGCCTTATGGATAGCAGAACGGTTTGGGAAAATATCGTTGAACAAGTTGGCTACTTCACTATAAGATCTTTTTCTGTCGCCATACTCTCTCATCATTGTAATAGTAATTTGTTCTTTTTTGTATTTAAAAAAACCAAACTGACTAATAATATCATAGAAAAATATTCGTATCCCAAAATAGGTTTATTCCACATTTTGTACAATTCGGTCTAGCAATTTACGTGATAATTGGGCGTTTCCAGACTTTTGGGCCACTCTGTATACAAGTTATAATGAAGTGACGGTTTGAACTTTTCAGTAAGGGGTTTATATTAAAAAGATAAAAAAGCAGTGACAATGATTTGTCGAGAGTTGTTAAACGGTGCACTAGACAAAATGTTTATATAAACACAAACTTTCCTACATGCGAACCGTTACTGAGAATATCTGTAGTAGGGAGGACTATGGGTGTTCCTATTCGGTCAACTGCGGTGGGTTCCGGAAAAGCGTATGACAAGTAACACCAATTAGTGATTTAAAAATATTCCAATCAGAATGCATCTACTTATTAAGGAACCGAATTTTGATTGAATATCTTTCCGAATCGCAGTAGTAAATAAAAGGACATATGAACGTAGACTAATGCGATTAAAATGATTATGTTATGTATCTATGGTCATAAAATTAATATCACGAGAAATAAAGTAAATAAGTTTTACTTGTCAAATGATTAATAAGTTCCTCTGTATAATTAACACAAAGCTGATAGGTCGGCTGTTTAAGTGGTTACAGTTTCTATAGGAAATTCTTCACTAGGTCAATGTTTTTTTCAGATACAAAAATGCATACTCTTTACAGTAAATTTAGGTTTAGCATCTATAATTGCTTTCAGGCAATTTGTTAATGCAAATCTTAATTACTGTCGGACCTATCTAGCAAAACCTATTAACGTCTTCAGGCTGCCTGCGGTATTGTAGTTAAACTAATTACGAGATTATGTACAATGGGAAATTACAATATGACAATTGAAAATCTTTACATTTACGTAATGTTAGAGGTAAGATTGTAATAACTTTGCCATTGTAGTGAAATAAAATTAATTAAAATATGTAGTGCTTGATGGACTATTTCGAAACGAGTGATGGTTAAATCATGTTAGCAAAACAATGGAATATTAAAGAAGGGAGTTTACATTAACTTCGTAAATTGTTCTGATATCCTCCTTAATTAAATAATTACTCAGGATAGATTACTGGATTTTTATGTTTTCTGGGGTAGTATCAAAAATGATTTACAGGATTCCGAAAACATTTCATTACATATTTAACTAGCAGGAGTGTACATTAAAACAAAGCAGGAAATTAAATGGTAGATAATTACACCTCCAGGAAATACATATTTAGTTTAAATAAATATATAGGTATGGCAGTTGAAATAACTGTAAAATTAGTATTTGTGTGTGCGTGATTGTATGTGTGTGTGTGTGTGTGTGTGTGTGTGTGTGTGTGTGTGTGTGTGTGTGTGTGCGTGTGCGTGTGCGTGTGCGTGTGCGTGTGCGTGTGCGTGCGTGTCGTGTGCGTGTGCGTGTGCGTGTGCGTGTGCGCGTGCGCGTGCGGTGCGCGTACGCGTGTGCGCGTGCGCGTGGCGTCGTGCGCGTGCGCGTGCGCGTGGCGTGTGCGTGTGCGTGTGCGTGTGCGTGTGCGTGCGTGTGCGTGTGCGTGTGTCGTGTGCGTGTGCGTGTGCGTGTGCGTGTGCGTGTGCGTGTGCGTGTGCGTGTGCGTGTGCGTGTGCGTGTGCGTGTGCGTGTGCGTGTGCGTGTGCGTGTGCGGTGCGAGATTGTGTGTGTGTGTGTGTGCGCGCGTGTGTGTGTGTGCGTAGGTGTGCGTGTGTAAGTGTATGTGTGTATTGTGTGGATTGAATGTTTGAAGTAATAGAAAAAGTATAACTACGGGAAAACGGTTTCAAGCAAATGCGTACAGTTTTAGCTCTTGAGGGTTGCTTGTTCATCAAAGGCGCGTATTGTGCTCCTAAAAACGGTTAAGTTACGGTGTCAAGCAGCGTACCTCACTGTTAATTTAGAGATAGGGCAATTTTGTCGCTCTATTTTATCATATTTAGGGTATACAGTGTACGGTGTTGGTTTACACGCCGATCCTAATACAAGTTTTACCCAACTACAGAAGTTAAAATATTTGTAGCATCAGCAAGTTGTTATTGACGTTTCATTTTTAATTGAATTGAAACAGGTATCACCTATTTCACGTGATTTTGTTAGTCTAAATTTCTAGATGCTATTAGAAGTAGTTGTGGTGCGTACGAAGTAGGAGTTGGGCGTGTGCGTGTAGGCATACGTGCGTGCCAGGAAGAATGCATGCATGCGTATGAGGGTGTTTGCTACTATCTATGGTAACGCCAAAACAACACCCAATTACTTAAACTGTCGTATTTATACTTCTTTAATTCCTCCTAGAACTTATTAGATTTTAGATTAAATATACTTTTTAAAACTAGAAGTTATTACACTGGAAAGGTAATTTTTAAGGATAGTATAATTTTACATAGCTTTTCCTTATAAAGTTTCTTAATGCAAAGCCAAATAAGCGTTAAAAATTAAAAAGGCTTAAATTGTATTATCAGTATTTTTCGTAGAAAACGGAAGCTACAGAATCTATTCAAGTTAGCATCAAGATGTCTATTAACCTGTTTATGAAAAATAGAAGAAATATAGAAATTGTGTACTGTCATTTCTGGTTACTAATAGATCCTTTCGCTAATATCGATTGAGCGGTTAGGGTATAAGATTTTCTCAATATGATTTTACTGTTCTTCACGGACAAGGTAAAATCTAATTTACCTCCTGATGCACTTCTTTGCGGGCCTCTCGACATTTCCTTAGTTGAATTTGAATCACGCAATTTAAATCATTAGTATAAACAAATCATTCGTAAAATTACTTCCAATCCCATCTGATATCCCAAATCTATAGAATTCTACTTAAATTAATTTCAAATGATTAAGATATTAAATCGTGTTGAATTGATACAGTAACTCTTATTAATTTAAAACACGTTCTGGCTGCTACTGATGTAAACATGTTTTGATACTAAGCTTTTTCTTCATGGGAGCTTTTTTTTATCTTCCAGCCTACATATGCATATGAATGTATACATGCGTACGACGTGCGTACGTGCGCGTCGATCAAATTTATGAAAGTGTTATCCAGGTTAGCTCTAAATGGTATCATCTGCGCAAACCTTCGATTGGTTACTATCCTATTCACATTATAGCATTATAACATCTGAATTTATTGGAAGTACAGCTGGTCGTTTTACTTATTCTTTAAACACAACGGTAAAGACATGGGGGCTGGCATGTAAAGAACCTTAAACCTGAGCAATTATTCCCTTATTTTTAATTACTATATCGGAAGGCTCTATTTCAGTGGAGTATTATGTTTGTTTTAATTTGTCCCGTCGACCAGTAACGCTTAAGTAAGTGTGCGTTTTGGAATGAGGATAAGGCTGTTAAAATATGCCCCTTTGCAGCAGTTACTTCTTCCTCCGTCTTATACTTTCTTTCGGCAAGAAGAAGTTTAAGTTTCATGAATAAGTAAACGTTGGAGCAATGTCTGGGGAGTAAGGTGGGTGCGGGATAACCTGAAAGCGACGTTGACACAATTTTTCACGAACAATGAAATTGGAATGCGAGCGGGCATTATATTGGCGAAGAGCACTTTTTTTGAAACATTCTCAGTCTTTGTTCAGCGATTGCTGCTTTTAGTTGGTCAAAAGTGCAGCGTATGTTCCATTGATGGTTTGGCCCTTAGTGAGATTGTCGATGAGAAGATCGCCTTAAAATCCAACAAAATTGTTTCCATTACCTTCCCGGCCCATGAAAACGACTCCGCCTTCTTTGGTGGACGACTGCCATGATGCTTCCTCTCTTCATGTAGGCGTTTTGATTCGGGATGTAGTGATGAATCCAAGTTTCATCGACCGTAAAAAAACGGCGCAGAAAATAATGTTCCCACACTTTCTCGCTTTTTGCTCGACATTCAGCAATTGCGGCACACAACTAGTTGGCAGCTTGGACATGCCCAATTCTACATGCAAAATGTAACGATGCGCTCAGTTGATAGGACTACGATCCTAGCTATTTCGTCAATGTTTATTCTTCGATACTTCAAAGCAATATCATGCACTTGAAAGATTGTTTCCAAGTGTTGTTACTATCATTCATCGTCCTGGTAGTTCATAATCAGTGTTCAAATCACCGCGCGATCCAATGTTTGCTGAATATCGGCTCAAGCTTCAATCTTGTTTAGCTTCTTAAAAAACAAGCACTGAATCGCACCACGGAAAGCGTTTTTATTCATTTTAGAATTCTTAATTGAATCATCTTCTTTAAACTGTTATAATTTCTTAACTGAACGTCACAGGCCTACAAAACTTTACCTGTCAGAATAAAAAAGATGGCGGAACTGGAAAAATTTAACCGCAAAATCCCATTGTGATGTCATTGATTTTTGCGTTGTTATGGGAAACACCTTTAATTTGCCAAATAACAAATATATATATATATATATATATATATATATATATATATATATATATATATATATATATATATATATATATATATATATATATACATATTTAAATAAGACATTTTTTTTTAAACTTGTGTAAATAAACGTACAAATTAATTTAACGTTTCAGGAACGTCCTTTGTTCCCTTTGTGAAGAATTTATTTTGACAATTGCAGAAATTGAAATAAGGTAACTATTTTTAACAAGTACAGAATATGAAACAGGGTAACTAATTTAAATTTAATCTGGACGAGTGTGTTTGACTTCGGGTAGTTGCTCAAACAAACTTTAATATTTTTTTTCAAAAATGTTAAATTTTTTTATACGCGCACCACTGGTAAACCCAAAAATATTTTATTTATTGAAGAATATCCCTCCCAAGTAACGATTGACACCTATAATTTTTTTTTAAATTACCTCAAGTGGTTTGGCAGTTATTAATTAATTATGAATTAAAGTCTTTAATGTCTAGAATGTACACAATTAATTGTAACTACCTTTTGTCTTTATGCCACTGTACTGGCATAAAGACAACATCCACGCTTAAACCTTATACTTTTTGAATGTGGTATGGCTGCAGCAGTTGCTCTTGAAAAATGCTGTTTACTGTACATTTTGAAACCTGTAATTCGTGTGCTACATTCCTAACATTAATTGTAGGATCTGCAGCGACAGCATCCAGAACCTGTTCTTCCAATTCAACTATACGTATAGTTCTGGGAACTCCACCATGTTGGCCCATATTTGGCCTAAAACTACCTTCAAAAAGTTAATGTTAAATGTTATTTCACATCCCTTTACTATTTAAGATAATAAAAGTTTCTTACCAGTTTCTCGTTACCGCTAATCAATACGTTGGAAAGTCTTTGAATTTGGCAATTGTCTATTGGGAAATTTTTCGGCGTACAGTCTTCCAGCCCTTAAAGCATTAGATCGTGCCAGCCCATATATTAAGTGCATATCAGCGTATTCGAAAAACGTATATTCCATAACGTTTTAAGTTTAGAACAAAATTTTAACTGATAATATTAGTGACACTGAAAGTAATCCTATAAAAAGCATTAGAAACCATGGCAGCACTATGCGGATGTTTTTCAGAGTAACTTGATTTATGTTAAAAAATATGGAGTACACTGAATTCAAAATGATACTTTTAAAAACAAGTATCCCAGAAGCTATTACATTTCAACACTACTGACAAGTACATCTTTTTTGTTGAGAAAGGATGAGAGATTAAGATTTGTCGATCAATTATTGCATACAGGATGGCGCAAAGATTTTCTGACAGGTTATTTACTAAAATAATGCTGTATGTAGCGCTCTCTACAACTCTGGCCAAAATTAAGGGCAGTACCGTATTTCTCATACCAAAAAACCCCACATACCGAGTTTCATGCTACAATCTAAAAAATTTCTCAAGCAATAAGGAAAAATAGAAAATAAAATTACAACTTTGACACCCTGTGTCTTTTTTCCTATCAATATTTGGACAAAAGTATGTTCGGTTCAATCGGTATATTTTGGGCTCTAGTATCTCCAGTTTCGAGATTTCCCAACCTTTCACAGGCGCCCTGTATATATATATATAGATGGAAGGTCGGTTAAATGGAACAATAGTTACGCATTTGAGAGCATGTATTTATGGTCTTTGTAGAACTCGAATATCTCTTTTAGTATTTGAGATACCTGAAAATAATTGAATTTTCTGATTTTCGTTTTTATTTTTTTCTGACCTTATTTGAAGAGCTGACAAGAAAATAAGAGCACATTTTCATTGCCACTTTACTAGCTCTACTTAATGCTGTTATTCTATTTTTGATACAACGTTTCGTTTGATAGCAACCACCATCAACTTTATTTTTTTAAATACACGAAAAAATTATTTTTGCCATATTTAAATTCTCTCCTTGATTCTGAATTCAACGATATATCACACTTTATATTTTTGTTACGTTTCGGATGAGAAAATTTACATTCAATGTAAAACATCGAAAACGTACAGTTAAAACTAATACTAGAAACATTAGAAAACCGTAAAATTATTATAAAATTATGTTTTGTAATTTTAAATGATAGACAAATAAAAAACAAATTTATTTTAAAGGTTAATAAACCCACAATAGATGTTCAAAGGGATTCCCGTTATTCCCTAAACATAAATATCATCTTCTAACTGTAGCATCTAATACATTCTTCATCATTTGACGAGTAATACTAGCAAACGATTCAAGAACTAATCTTTGTAAAATTTCTTCGTTTTCGATATCGTTTCCATAAATGTAATTTTTAATGTATCCCCAAAGAAAAAAATCCAAAGGTGTTATATCTGGAGAACGGGTTGGCCAAAATACATTTGCATGAGTGGCAATACATCTTTCTGGAAATCTAACTGACAGGTATTCTCTGATAACTCTGGAATTATGTGCTGGTGCACCGTCCTGCATAAACAAACAACCTTCTACTTCTTGGAAAGTCAAATTATTCAAAGCTATCTCTAATTCATTTTTCAGTAAAATTTGGTAACGTTCAGAATTTAAGGACTCGTGGTAAATAAAAGGGCCTATAATTCGAGTATCGATTATAGCAGCCCACATATTAAATCCGAAACGGTGTTGGTGTTTGTAACAACCCATTTTGAGTTGTATTAAATATACCGCAATTTATATCTTCATTCATTTAGTTGTAAATATAAGAAAAATTTTATTTATTAATGATTTGTTAGTATGAGGTAGGCAACTTAATTTGCATTTTAGTGTGACTTAAGTGCATATCTTCTTAAAGGTTTATACTGCCACTTCTTTAAATTGCGCAAATATTTTCGCGCAACGCGTCATCATCTGACATCCTAAAAGCGTCCATTTTTTCACTCCCTGATGAATGCTGTGTTGTTTAGGAAGCATTTTTTTGGGCTTCCACTTAAATTTTGTGAAAGTGCCATTGATTTAATGGTAAGATATATTTTAACGCATTATACTAAAGATTAAATCATTTGCTCTTTTCAGGCACTTTCTTTTTTTTACTTTGAGTTACACTTTTATTACTTTTACTGATCTACTTTAATAACGTTTTAAGTACGCATTTAATTTTACTTTTGCGTACGCTTTCATTTTATGATTGAAATTTTGCTTTTGATGCTGATCTGAATTTCGAGTAAATGCATTAAAGGGATTATTCAATTTCAAGAAGACAAATTTATAAGAAATAAATTTCCATTTATGAGTGTGGTTTACAACGTAAAGCATTATTTCAAGATATTGCGCAATATTGGTGCAAAGATGACATCACCTGGGTTGACATTTCCGTAATTCTTTAGATACCAGAGGTTATTAAAAAGTTTGTGTAGGAAAATTTTACGACCGGGTATTTATTTTTAATGATTTTTTAGTAATTTAAGGCTATTTTTAAGATATATTTTATATAACCCTAATTTAACTGTTAATAAACATAGTCTGCATATTCTTTTCTTTTTTACATTTTGATAAAATTTTTATTGTAAACCTCGGTTTAGTTATTCCGCGCATTATTAAAAAATAACTTGGCGTCCGAGATCATTTTTACTAGTGTTACATTGCATTTTTATTATTTATGTTAAGCGAAAATAACACAGCATACATTTGTGGTAATTAAGCAAATCAAAAGATTGAACCACCCTACATTAATCTTCCGACTGAGCCAAAGGCATTATTTTTGGTGAATGGTTTGTATCTGCAGTTAGTTTAACGATTTGTTTTTTGGAGAACATTTTTACACTTATTTCTTTATAATGGTATTAGAACACTTTTTATACCTTATACGATTACCTTCACCACATTATTTATATGTTTGGCCATTTGTACAGACGTGGATTTACTCTTGCCCAATAATGAGCATTTCTACGATTAAAAATTCCATTACTATTAACCATACTTTCATCGGACCATATTATTCTATTCGGAAAATATTCATTGTCTTGAGATTGACGTGTATACCATTCGCAAAATATTCTTTCTGGGTCACCTGGTCGAAGTCCTTAGCAAATTCTAAATTTATATGGATGTACCTTCTCCTTCTTTAGAACATAATGAGCTGTGGAATGGGTTATGCCAGTTGTCTTTTCAATTTTCCTAGTAGAAACCTCTGGATTTTCCGTTGCAGCTAATAAAATAGTATTGGCTCTTTCTTCATTGCAAGGTTTTTGCGAGATTTTATAGGTTTTTTTAACGCACCATATTCTTTTGGTTTAACTGCTAATATGCGAAAAGTTCTTTTGTGAGGTTGACGCCTTTCTGGATATTTGTTTAAATACATTATTTCGGCTTCAGAGCAATTACGTTGACACAAAATGTAACACGTCAGTATATCGAATTTTTCATTATTTGAAAAATGTACTCCTACCATATTGATTTTAGGTAAACACAAAATGTAATTAACTCAAAGACCACCAAACAAACGTAATAAGGACAACAATCAATTATGACAGGTAGGTAAACAAAATGCAAAGCCAACTTATTTTTATCAAATGCATCAGTACGACGGAAGATGTATTTTAACTGTTTAATTAATAGTATTTCACTAAATACACACTTGTGAATTATTTTATTCGCAACAGGCATTGGAAAATGAGAAAACATTATTTTATAACAATTTTACAGTTTTCTAATGTTTTTAGTATTAGTTTTAACTGTACGTTTTCGATGTTTTACATTAAATATGGATTTTCTCATCCGAAACGTATAAAAAATATAAAGTATGATATATCGCTGAATTCAGAATCAAGGAGAGAATTTAAATACAGCAAAAATGATTTTTTCGTGTATTTAAAAAAATAGGCTGATGATGGTTGCTAACAAACGAAACGTTGTATCAAAAGTAGAATAACAGCATTAAGTATAGCTAGTAAAGTGGTAATGAAAATGTGCTCTTCTTTTCTTGATAGCTCTTCAAATAAGGTCAGAAAAAAATAAAAACGAAAATCAGAAAATTCAATTTTTTTCAGATATCTCAAAAACTAAAAGAGATATTCGAGTTCTACAAAGACCATAAATACATCCTCTCAAATGCGTAACTTTTGTTCTATTTAACCGACCTTCCATCTCTTACCGTTTCCGAGATCTCCATAGTGGGCATCCTCATGTTGGACACGGTATATATATATATATATATATATATATATATATATATATATATATATATATATATATATATATATATATATATATATATATATATCATATATGTGTGTGTAACACATTCAAAGTTTTCGTTTTTTTTTGCATTATCTTAATTTCCTTAAAACCGTACACAGTTTGCTATTGTAATTGTAACTGCATGATTTTCTACCGTTAACATCTTGAGATGTAATTAGATTATAAATTAATGTTTAGAAATGAGATATAAAAAATTATGTATACAACTCGTTAACGCTCGTGACAACAATCTTCTCACTCGTGCAAAAAAAAAGTTACATTTTACGCACTAGTTACATAAATACCTATTAAGATATAAATCTATATACAAACCGGGGAACGATTCTAATCACTGTGCTGGCATAAAGACAGAACGTAGTTACAATTAATTGTGCATATTCTAGACATTAAAGACTTTAATTCATATCTTATGATCGCGAGAAGGTTATTTGAAGAAGTTAAAGTTTCCGATAATAATCCAATAATTATGAAAACAAGTGTTACTAATTAGATACATTTTTTCATCGCGTTTTTATTAAGCTGAAAATTAGTAATGAATAGGGTTTATTAGGGTGAAAATGTCAATTCCACTTTGAACCTTTTCTAAAATAACAATAATTAAAATGTACGTGTATACATTAAGGGTAAGTTATTGTTGAAGTAAAAATCAATGAATTTGTTCGTTTATCCTTTACAATAGCGTGGTGTGGAAAGGTTCATTATATATGAAATACACATTTGTAAGCACGTTATTGTAGAAAATGCCATTAAAAATGTGCGGCGTTTAAGTATATTTATCTCTTTATTGAATAGTGACGTTTTTGATTAATTACAGATACAATAAAATGTTTAATATCATTATCTATAATAATTGTTATAAAATATCAATCCATTTCACAAGGTATTCTGCTAAATATAAAAGTCCCATACTTGCTATTAGTGTTGATTCCGAATAGTTAAGATGCACTAGTGGTATAAGATGTAGGTTGCTATTTGTGTGGAGATACTACACACCTCTCTTCTCTCAAATAAAGTCTGCGTGCTATTTACTGTATTTCTAAGAAGTTTCAACACTAAAAAACTCACTGAGGTTTCATAACACTCTGTAAATATGTTTAGCAAGTTTCAGTTTAGCTTCATCTCCACCTTATTCACTTAATTTCTTTACTGTTTAATATTAAAACTGGATATGAATTATACTCTATTAATTTATTAGAATAATTGATGAAATGGCTATTCGGAAAGTATCTGTATTTGCATTTTAACCCAACAAACACAATGAATAGTAGCACACATGTTTCACAAACAATACAATTCCACATTTTTTATCAAAATATTTATTTATAATGGCGTTTGAATACAACATGTATCTCTGTGAAGAGAAAAGATAAATATAAAATAACAAGTAGTTATGGTAACAAATCCTTAAGGGAAAAGGCAAACTTGACAAATTATAATTCTATATGTAAAATGTCTAGAAGATCCATCTGTTCGTTCACTAAAGGCACCGTCTTCTTAGGTTTATAAATATCAAATGCATCCAAAACATTTAATTTGTCTTTTTTTATTACAAAAATAAAAAAAATTATTGTTGTTTTGTGAAGTCATAAGGTTTTTACTTACCATTAAATGTTTAGCATGATTTGATTTGTTGGTGAGTTTACGTTTGCAACTTCTGATGTCTTTCTTGCATCTAATATCAAAGTTCATAAGGGTGGATGTCACATATTGGGACAATTCTCATCAGGAAAAATAAGAAAAAAAAAAGATTTTGCGCGAACGATTTTTCGGATATGTAAAGTTATAGTACAATATACAACTTGTGGTATCATCAGCACATAAAATAAACTTCCTTGAATTTGACCAATGAAACAAGATTTTTAGTATACGTCATTTCGGTAACATGGAAGTCATTTCGGTATTTACGGTTCATTCAACAATAGTAAATAGAATAGTAATGAAATACACAAAATATTGATTTTAGAAGAAATTTATTGGCAATAGGCTTTCATTCTTTTTTCACTGCAAGCCTTACAAAATAAGCCATTATTTATAATAGCTAACTTAAATTTGTCAGCACACTTGGAAAAAAAAGGAAAAGGTCTCGTGTTTCATTCCCTCCCCAACAGGGAGTGCGGGGTGCTCGAGCCTTCCGAGCTCCTTCAGCCACAATCATGGATTCCCAGCATACATACACACATTACGTATATATGCATGGTGTTATTAAGGATGGGTGTGGTCAGGACAGGATTGGAAGGAACGGAGTTAGGTTTCTGAGGGGGAAAATACTACCTCAGCATTCGCCTAAGTAGCCTCACATAGTGTGCATATATGCAGTTACCATGCCGCTACATGTGTATGAGGAAAACCCCCTGAAAAAACCTCATACAAGGTAGGCGGTAATGGGAATTAAACCCATTACCTCCCGAATGCTAAGCAGGTCGTGTCACCACTACGCTACCAGCTCGGTGCACACTTGGAGTGGCATGTCCTAGCACATAACATTCATTTTATTCCCATACTTTCATTTGAAAATGACCTCGTACAAATAAAACATAGTTCATTTTTAGTCATTTTGTTCTTCATGTTTTTGTTTTACAAAGAATTGTTGACCGTGTTATCTGGTAATAGCACTATATCAGACAATACACGGTTTTTTTCTGCAGGTTCACTAGTAGCTGTGAAAGTTAGTTAAGAAAATATTACAAAAAAAAAAAACTAAATTATAGTTACGTAATACTGTTTTTTAGCATTCGTTAGTTATAAAAAAATAGGAAAAAGGATACAATTTAGTTCTACCAAAAATCTGATCTGTTTTTTCATTGGAAAATGGCTGCATGTTGCATTAAAAGGGCAGTCAAAACAATTAGCCTGTCTCAGAAATAAAGAAGTGCGCTTTTGTCGTGACCAAGTAACTTAATGCATATTCATAATTGCTGGAATTATTGGAATTTCTGTTGGTTGTGTTTTTCTTTTCTGTATTTCGATTGATGAGGCTTCCCAAATGTCCACCTTGCTATCTTTCATTTTCTCAGCTAATATTTTGCAGATGAAATATCTTAGGTCTGCGTTTCTCTTAAGAGCACCCCCAACACCATGGATTGGCCCTTTTCCATTACCACTAGCACTGTAATTCCATGTTAAATTTTCCAAATTTTTAAACAATACTGGCACTTCCGATCTAAAGAAAAATATAGTATTGCGGTTTCTATACTGGGATGTTGGCCCGTCGGAAAAGAAATGAACGGTTTTTATGTTAGGATGTAATGACGATATTTTTTTTAAAAGACGATTCAAATGTGCCCACATAGCGTAAGCCTGGCTTACTGAACAGAAGCCAAAATTATCAGTAGTATGATTCCGTTTATTTCTTACATAGTACACGCCCGTGTGCAGTGACAACTGTTGCTTAGAAGCTCCAAAATGCATCGATTGTATTTCTGATGCGAATTTCAGAACATAATTTTCAGAAAAAACAATTTGGAGAACTATTTCGTTGTCTCCAATGCTTTCTTTAATTGTTTAATTTGATTTCTCATTATAAACAAATTTAATTTGAAAGTATCCATCTGAGTATTAAATATTTTAATCAAGTTATGTACAGGCTGTCCCAAATTCGAAAGCAAGTATGGGGATCTCGCTTAATATAAGAGATATGATATAGGATTAAATTCGGCACTTTTGTTAAATTCGATGCCGAGTAATAATCTGAAAAGAAATTTGAGCTAACTCGAATGGATTTTGGTTTTATGCTCAAAAAACCAAAAAAATACGATTTTCGTTTTTCGCGTTTGGCCACCTTATTATTAGGAATTTTCAAAATTCGATTAAACATTATTAAGGCACCTTTTTTAGGCACAATATTAATACGGTATTAGAAATATTATGTGACGTTTCGTTTATTCTGCACCATCATCAGGTTTATTTTTTCTTATGGGAGTTAAGATATATTTTTACGTCGTTGGATTTTAGCAATATATAACACTTTATGGTTTGATCGACTGCGAACTAAAATAATGAGAAAAATACGAAGAACGAGATTCCGCCTTCTTGGATCCAGCAAGGAATAACTACAGTAGTTCTACTTAATTAATTTGTTAAACTCGTTAGAGCATCCAAAAAAATATAAAAACATTTAAACAATTAAAAAAAAAACATAACAAACAACTCATACAAGTATGTCTATGTAACACGGTCATAATAGCGACAACGCAAATTTATCGATAGGTAACAACAAAATAATTACACAGACAAACAAACAAAAATTATTATAATAAATGTTCGAACGGGTTAAATCTGGACTTCTTGCTGGCCACCTAAGTGGTCCCCTATTTCCCATCCATTTATCAGGAAATTCGCCGTTAAGATATTCACTTATTATCGCAGCATTATGAGGAGGAGCTCCGTCCATTTGCCACCAGAGAGTCCATCTTTCGTTTAGCGGAACATCATCCAAAAGGTCTGATATTTCGCGTGTTAGAAATGCGAGGTAGCGTTGAGACGTTAGGATACCTTCGTAAATAATTGGCCCAAGGAGCCTATCCTTCCAGATTCCAACCCACACATTAAAGGACCGATGGCCTTGTGCTCGCATTTGCCTGTTAATTCGTGGATTTTCAACGGACCAGTAGTGATCGTTATTACGATTAAACATTCCATTAGTGGAAAAATTGCACTCATCCGTACAAATTATTCGATTGAGAAAGTTGCGATTTTCCAGCATTTTGGTATTAAGTTGGTTACAAAAATCCAACCGTCTCATATCGTCCCCAGGCCGAAGAGTTTGACTAACGTGTAACTTAAATGGTTTATAACGGTGTTGCTTTAACACTCGCCAAACTTTCGTTTTTGGCACTTCAATAGTTTGCTCTATTTCTCTGGTAGATGTTGAAGGATTTTCTTGAACCTAAGATGGATAACATAAAGTCATAACTCTCCAAAAAAAATGTCTGCTGAAATTAGCAGTGAAGTGAGTGGAAATTCTTATAATTAGTATAGTACTAACAAATAGTACCTGAGTAATATTTCTTCTTCGGCATCTCTGTCTAGTCTGCTACCATATGCATTTCGAGGTTCCTGAAAACATCCAAATTCTCGCAAATTTTGGTTTAATTTTAAAAAATATCTCTGGTTTGGTTGCTGTCTCTCCGGATATTCCTCTAAATATCTTTGTTCTGCTCTGACACTATTTCTATTGCAGCTATAAAATATCCTTATCATGTCTCGTTTTTCTGAATTTGAAAACATTCTAAAGAAGCTTGTAAATTTTAAAGCACTAACACGAAAGATCGTGCAGTTATTACCCTTTTTACAATTAGAAAATGACATGACAAAAGCCAACTCCTGAGTTTTGTTTGATTCATGGGTATCGTGATAATGTAATATTTAGTTCTTAATTTAAGAGTATTTTAGTTCGCAGTCGATCAAACCATGAAGTGTTATATATTGCTAAAATCAGCATAACATTCTCCATCCAACGCCATAAAAATATGTCTTAACCCCGATAAGAAAAAATAAACCTGATGATGGTTTAGAATAAACAAAACGTCGCATAATATTTTTAATACCGTATTATTATTGTTCGTAAAAAATTGCCTTAATAATGTTTCATCGAATTTTGAAAATTCCTAATAATAAGGTGGCCAAACGCGAAAAACGAAAATCGAAATTTTTAGTTTTTTGAGCATAAAACCAAATCCATTCGAGTTAGCTCAAATTTCTTTTCAGATTATTACTCGGCATCGAATTTAGCAAAAGTGCCGAATTTAAACCTATATCCTATCTCTTATAATAAGCGAGATCCCCATGCTTGCCCTCGAATTTGGGACAGCCTGTACACGTGTTGTTTTCTTTAACTGTGTTGTTCTGCGAACGCTTTTGATTTCGTTTTTAATATATCTATTTTGATTACCTGACTTCCATTGCTCATGGTCTATTATTTCGTTTAAAATATATCCACTTACATTAGTACATAATTTATTACTTTGACATGTGTCACAATTTCCAGACATACATTTTAAGCTATCGACATCGCAAACAATATCAGCAATTAGTGAGTTGATTTTTTGTCCCAATAACTCCTTTACAGAATAATTTAACCGCTAAAAGTTCGACGTTGGCATGCTTGACACAACTACATAAATCTCTGTGGCTTAATTTAGGGCGAAGAGTCCGGAACGGTTTAATCCTACAAAATGTTTTATGAAAAGTCTCGTTGAGAGACTTTTTATGGAGTGTATTTAAAGAACACAACAACAATCTCTTCTATTTTCACACTTTATTTCTAGTTATGAAGTCTTTTTTGCCCGGACACATTCTGGAGTTCTCGTCTGCTTCTACAAATCGACAACCGTTTTCTTTAAATTTTCCATTATTTCTTTTTTTTGTCTTTCTGTTCATTTTGTAACTAATAATTTTTCGTGTGTCCCTGATCAGGCGATATTTTCGAAATAAACCTCCGCTTACTACTTTACTGACCACCTGTTTGTTTTTTTCGTTCTGCACATTAGTGAACTTATTATCTACTAGTTGGTCTTCAAGAACTTGACCTAATAATAGTCGTTTTTTTTATTTTATCAGGAACCTCGTAGACTTTAGTAATTTCTTTGACTTTAGAAAATGATGACATTTTTGTTTTCGATGACTTCGGAGTAGTAAGTCTTTGAAGACGTTTGCGATATTTATCAATAGTTCTCTTGAGTTTTTGTATTTTTCCTTCTACAATACGAAGGCTTCTGTACACTTTTGCTCGATCACGCTTTACCTTCTTTCGACCACTCATTCTTCTAGGCTGCTTAATAAACTTGGGATATTTAACCTTACTTCTTCATGGCCAGATGAAGATGGTGTATCATTATTTATTATATTTTCTGTTGCGGCAATCAATCTCTTCTTTTCTCTATATCTTGCAGTAGCTTTCTTCCATTCTGATCTTTTCTTGCGTTTATCTATCTCTTTTAAATCTTGAATGCTCTTCACCAACCATTGTTTTCTTGTAACACTCTCTATCTTTTCGTCTTTTTTCTCCTAAATCCTCTTGGGGCATATTTTTCCAAAATTTTCTTACTCTGTCTCGAACTTGCTTTTTTACCTTACTGTTTGAGGATTTCATTTTAGTAATTTTAAAATCTAAAAAATAATAATAATTGAAGTACTACCAGTTGCATAAAAATTTGCACGTAATATTCCGTCCTAGCCTTCATGTTATTATTTGCATTTATATATAATATACCTAATATATATGTAATAAGGTTAACGCTTATAAAAATGTTGGCAAATTATAGAAATAACAGATCAGAGCACGTTTTAAACTGCTTTTATGATGCGGTAATTAACAAATGTCATTTCGGGAACGCAATAGTCATTTCAGCAGCGCTTTGTGTTACCGAAATGACACGTTACCGAAATGACGAATACGCTATTAAAGCAAATACACCAACCTTTCAATCAGGTTGCCTTGATTTTAAAAGTAAGGTTAAGTTAGCACTACATGGAATCTACTTGCTATCAACACAAGTTCTTAATATAATCATGTCTTCAAATCGTAAAAAGCATTACCGAAATGAAGTACAATAAACCTACGGCCCTACATGATCCTATCTGATCTTTATAGTTACAAAATTTAAATACAAATAGTAAAACTTGTACCTTATCAGTAACACACCATCATTGCATGCTACAAAAACAGCACAGATAAGAACACCTCGAGGTTGACAAAAGATGAGGTCGCTGTTGTTTAATGTTCCCGAAATGACGCAAACATTTTGGACGAAGAAAAACTCAAATTTTATTTACCATGCAGAATTACATTAGGGTAATAAAACTGTATTGATGTTGTTTGACCAAACTCAAAGTGAATAATTACATGTATGACTGTAAATATGCCGTAGGAATTTTATAAAACCTTAGATGACTATCAATTTTTTGGTAGGGGGACAGTTACCGAAATGACATTTATAGTTAACTATTATAACTGTGTAGAGTATAATGGATATTATTATATTTTAACACCTAATTTAGTTGAAGAATACCTTACTTGTTATAAAATATTTAATTGAAATACATAAATCCTTGCATACTGATTATGAAGTACGAAGATCATTTGTTCCATTATATGACATTTACCCATAAGTGTTTGTCCTATATAAACAGAATTACAGAACGTGCAGTTCAATGTATAAATACGTGACTTCAAAGTATATTTAATTGAATCTTTGGCATTGAATAAACAAATATGAACATTGGTTTTAGTTCTGAAAGTTATTTTGTACTTTTGTTCTTTTGTAACATGTTAGCTACTTTTTCTGTTAGTTTTCCAAAATGTATTTATTTTCTATTTGTTCTGTTATAACTGGGAAAATGTCATACATAATTTGTACGCTTGACTTTTAACTGAAGTGTCAATTGTATTTGAAATGCTACCATTTGCTTGTTTTATAATTGACCTTACTGAAATTTATTTGCTGTAATGGTAATGACTCGAGTGAGGATTTTATGCAAAATGCATATCGCTTATTTTTTATAGTTGAAGAATATCGTTTTGTTTTTAGACGAATTGCACTAAATGCAATCATTTGACATTAATTAATTTTTGCATATTTTGCATATTTCGCCAAATACTGCATATATTGCAATTTTATGCATATTTTGCCTTTTTATTCATAATTAACATATATTTCGTATTTTTTCTATATCTTCCAAATTCGCTTTAAAATGCATTATTCTAACTTATTTTAAATTTTGTTATTGTGTCTAACTAAGAAATGTATTTTTATATGAATAAGACGGGTTTAAAGAAAGATTATTACCTGCAGTTAAGTGCAACGTTAATACTTCCGGATTATGAAGTTTCAATGCCGCTATTTCGTAGTATTTGAAAATTCCAATGGTACCTAAGTAGATAGTTAAAGCATTGAGTGAGGGAATTCCCTCAATCAAGGGTTAAAGTTATTTGGACTTTTTCAAGGTAAGTGTTTAGTTAGTTAATCCTTCTTGAAAATACTTTGAGAGTAACGGACAAAATGCAAAATTTTAAACATTCTTTGGGCGAAGACGTAACTGAATGGTACGGCTTTGTTAAGTGAACTTCAAGATGCCGAACGTTAAAAATAGTTTAGTTCAAGTATGGATAAAAAATATATCCGAGCTACGTCTGGATGATGAAAAAGTGTTTTGCATAGCCTGTGGAAAAATAGTAAGTACCATTACATATTTTTAATTGATTTCGGGAATTAAACCCTTATTAATTGATGTAGGTTATTGAATTCACCGTTTTATCAGTTTTTAAACGCAATTAGATACTTATTTTTAAAATTAATTTTTCCTTAGATCATGTGCGAAAGGAAATCTCAAGTTACACAGCACATTGAAACCTCTCTTCATAAAAGAAAATTAGAAACATTTAAGAAAACGAAAGTTTGTCAGACACCTTTGCGCCAGTCGTTGTTTCAAGAAACGGCCAAAAGAAGTGCACAAGAAGAATTTAATTTCGAATTGTGTAGTGCACTTGTTAAAGCCAATATTCCATTAAAGAAATTGCAAAATACAAGTTTTAGGTCATTTTTAGAAAAAATTAGTAAAAAGCAAGTGCCAGATGAAAGCACGCTTCGAAAAAGGTATATTAATGATTTATATCTTGAAACTATGGGGCATATAAAGAAAATTACAAAAAATAAATATCTTTATTTTATAGCAGATGAAACTACAGATTGTTGCAGGCGATGTGATGCAAATTTAATGATTGGTTATTTAAGTGAGGCGCAGTCTAGTACATCATATTTAATCGCTTCCAAAGTTCTTGAGAAAACCAATCGTGCAACAATAGTTCGCTTTATAAACGAAGCTTTCATGCAATTTTTTATTCCTGATATTGTTGCAACAGATAAAATAGTTTTAATGCTGTCTGATGCAGCACCGTATATGGTAAAAGCTGGACAGCAATTAAAATTATTTTATGAAAATTTAATACATGTAACATGTCTCGCACATGGTATTAATAGAGTAACAGAAACAATTCGTAATCAAATTCCATTAGTAAATAGTTTAATAGGTAGTATAAAGAAAGTGTTTTCAAAAGCTCCGTTACGAATTCAATTGTACAAAGAAAAGTTACCTAATATTCCTCTACCACCAGAGCCTGTGATTACGCGTTGGGGTACTTGATTAAATGCAGCTCTTTTTATGCAGATCATTTGGAAAAAATAAAGGAGTTAGTTTTAGAAATTTCTGATAATTCAAGTACTTACGTTCAAAAAGCTCAATCCATTTTAAAGAAAACACAATTGCGCAATGAGCTGGCATTTATAAAAGAAAACTACTATTTTGTAAGTTCAACCATTGCTAAATTAGAAACGGAAGCATTGTCATTAAATGAATCTATGCAAATAATTAATAAATTTCAACAGCTGATTTCTGCTGTTTCAGGAAATATTGGTAAAACTATTTCTAATAAATTAAATGAAATTTTACAAAAAAAACAGTTGTTACTAAAAGTTAATAATAAAGTTCTGAAACTTGAGGAAAATTCCGATGATCTTGTTATAAATTAAGATTTGGCCATATTAGCCGCATTAAAATATGCACCCATAACTTCTGTGGATGTAGAAAGAAGTTTTTCTTTGTACAAAAACATACTATCGGACAGACGCCAAAATTTTCTGCCCGAAAACTTGGAAAAATATTTAGTTATAAATTGTTTTGCAAATAGTAATGAGAGGGTGTAATCTTTATAAATCTATAGCGTATAAGTAAATATGTAATTTTTAAATAACACATAATTTTAAAATAATGTTAAAATAATAATTGCTTTGTAAGTAGTAATGACAGGGTGCAGTTTTTATAAATGTATAGTGTATAAGTAAATATGTAGTTTTTAAATAACACATAATTTTGAATGTTAAAATAATAAGTTTGTATGCAATTTATCTTTTTCCTATTAAAAAATTACAAGCATATATACTTTTTTTATATATTAATGTTATAATTTGGAATTAACACAGGTAAATAGAAGATTCAATATTTATGCATATTTTGAATTAATAATGCATTTTTGATGCATATTTTAAGGTTTTTAAGTGCATATATATGCACATATTTCGGCATTTTATAGTGCATAAAATCTGATCTCTAGTAATGACACTTCTATATGTCTCTTGATGGCTCGATATGCCTCTAATCTATTTGTTTTATGGTGACATGAATCGTTTGAAATTTTTGGACCTGTATGTGTATATTATGCTTAAAAATTGATGTCTCTACATTGTTCTTTCTTGTTAATATTGATTAAGAACTCATTAGCTAAAATTGGCGAAATTGGACTGCCCGTACGAAAATGTAAGCTGTTATGAGTATTACACATTATAAAATACTTTTTGGGTTCGAATCCTGTATTTTTCTATTTATATATTATATAAATTTATACGTTTCGATAACAATTACAACATAAGAATTATTTGAGATGTAAAACAAGTTCATGAGATATGAAAAAGATGAAAACACAAAAATATGGCTGCTATTAATATATAAGGTTTGATAAATGTATAAAGCTGCTCAAATAGAAACTGAACATACCAACTAAGGATCCAGTTAAATCTAACAAAGAATTAATTTTTGATTAATAATTGTAATTGTTATAGTACAGTGAAACCACAATGTAGTGCGTTTAATATGATTTCAATTTTAACTCCATATGTTGGACTATTATAGTGCTGTAGTAACTAAACATATCTATCTACTTATGCCCATCGGAAATTTTCTTCTTACTTATTAAACCAATTCAATTCAACAGAGTTTATTAAAATTTTTGATATTTTGTAATACATATAGACTATATTAGTACAGGGTACAGTAATAACTAAATAAAATATACAAAGTATTTGTTGTGTGCTGCTCATGAGTCTTCGTCCTCTTCAACGCATGGGTTGTGCGATTTTTGGGTTGAGTAGATAGCATGCTTGTTGACATAGTGTGGCGTAGTTTAAGACGCGTAGCTTTTTGTTTTTTTTTTAATGGTGTATATTTGTATTTATGTTATACAAATTTAAACGTTTCTATAACTCTTACAGTTATCTTCGTCAATAGTAATACAATCCTTTAGAATTGTTTAAAGATGTTTAAAAGAGTTTCATAAGTTTGTTTCAATACCTTAAACAATTCTGAAAGATTATACTGCTACTGTGTTGACCCAAATAAGTAGCAAGTGGGATACATTTATATTAATTTAAAAATTATGTAGATAATAATGCAAAAAAATGATTATCAGCATCCAGATGTGGTAACGAACATTATTTTTGCGTGCGCGCCAATTCCTCCCTTCAATATGTTCAAAAGACCATCCCATCTGATTTCTGACTAAACCCCATTTCACTACGAAGTATAAAAGCAAAAATTCTCATATAATTTAGTACTTGCCTTTAGAAATTACTTTCTACACTCCTTTCGAGGTTTCTCCTTATTCGAGAAAGTTCTGACCAGTGCTCTTAAACTGGGAATTATGCCAACATAGAAGAAATTGCCTACGAACTAAATAACCTCGAACTAATAAGTAAATTATTAACAATCGAAAACGCCAACTAAGCATGTCAATACGAAATTATAAACCTCGCTCACACTATTCGGCTTCTCACAACGTTTATCCTTACAGTTAGAGTATTGTCCGTATCAAAACATAGCTATGGAACTAATACCCCCGCACCCCGTTAGTATATGTATAGGATTACGAACGCAGATGTTTGTTTATAGCCACATCGTTGAACCGCAAATTTGAAAACATCGAGATTAATATAAAAACAGATACGGGTGCAGCAATGCCATTCGAGTTTGGGAGATCGTGTCTCAAGATATACTTTAAGACAGTGCAATAATGGTTTGTCGTTATCAACAATATTATATAAATTAGGCCGGTAACGGTATCGGGTTCATCTACAGAGGTGCCCCTTATCAGCATGGGTATGGTACAGGAAGCTGGTTAGGCGGCATATTTAGAAGTGTAGTACCGCTATTTAAGTCTGGTGCAAATGCTGTTGGAAAAGAAGCTCTAAGGGTGGGTACCAATATCCTCGGTGACGCCATAAAAGATCGCCCTATTAAGGAGTCATCTCTTGAAACATTACACGAGGCGGGTAGAAATCTCAAGCGTAAATCCGAGGAGAAAATCCATAAAACAACGAAGGGTTCGGGGTATAATAGAGTACGTCTGTACGATAATAGCCAGTCTCTCCAAGAACTGTTGCTACGAAGAAGAAACTTACTTACGACGACATATAATGGCATTTCTTCATGCACAATCGTGTGAATGCGTCAAGTCCGAATTGGATTTGTTCGCTTTACCATCGACGCATACAAGTATCTAAAGCGGTGAATGGGTATTTCACAAACCCTTATAAGCTCTCAGTGATGACGCTCCAATAGAATTTGTAGTGCGCGGAAATCGAAACGATTGTATAGATGTAAGTCAGGCCATGTTGTACATCATAGCTAAATTTCAAAAACAAGATGATGCAGCCCTTACTGACTCTGATGTAGCACCGGTAAATAATTTGATGCATTCGCTTTTCTCGCAAGTGGAGATTTACGTAAATCAGAGGATGGTGTCACAAACAACACCTACGCCTACCGCTCATACATCTAAACGTTGCTAAATTATGGAAAAGAGGCCAAAAGCTCACATCTATGTTGCAATTTATGATACAGTGATACAGCCGGACAGATGAATACGGCGGGGGACGCGAATAACGGTTTTTCAAAGCGTCCAGTACTTGCAGCGACCAGAAAGTAGATTGAGATGATTGGTTACGTGAACTCGGATTTGTTCAATGAAGAAAAGCTTCTCATAAGTAGTGAAATTTGTACGATCAAGAGATACCTTTAGTCTAATGGCGGCACACGGTTCAAATTACGAGACGAGAATTATGAACGCTAGTTTACTAGTGATTCGTATCAATCCAATCATTCTAATTACGCACGCTAAAGCTTCAGAGAAAACTGCCGCAGAATACCGTGTTACATGGACATATGTAAAGGTGTTAACTGTACCTACAGGCATACAGCGAAAATCATTGGATAATGTGTTCCTGGGTCAGTTACCTTAACGATGTATCGTAGGCTTTGTAGCGAATACAGACTTCAACGGTGATTACCTCTCAAGCCCGTTCAATTTTTATGACTGCAATATTAAGTACATGTCGCGTCGTTATATATTGACGGTCAACAAGTACCTTCGAAGGCTTTGCGACCAGACCTTACTGCTAATGGTTTATATGTAAGGGCGTATCTTACTTTATTCTCTGGTACGGGTATTCATTTTTTGAATGAGGGCTACGATATATCGATAAGCTATTACCCCAACGGCACTACTGTTAAATGGCCTTTAACCTAATCTCTGCTTGTCTGGAATTTGGTTAGAAACGGATCCCTTTGCCAAGAAGTCAGCTTTGGAGAAGCTCTCGCGGAAACCTTTAACTGCTTGGTATATTCCGAAATCGTCAACGTGATCGGGATCGATAAACATCGGAATGTCGTCTGGGATTTCAGCTGTTAAAAGGGATTGCTCTAGATTACAAGCTTCAGTGTACATCAGCAGTTGAAAAAGATAGACGCATACGTGGACGTACAATGTTTTACAGGTGTTTATAGCGAGTTTATACCGAAAGGAATTGCTGTGGTTACAGATCACGGTTCGTTATTATTAATGATGATAAATTCACCTCAAGATTCTTTTATATTAAAACCCCTGTCAATACAGATAAGGTATTTAGAGGATAAATATTACGGATTGACATGGCGATCGTGACATGTACCCTACAACGCTTTCCAAGAAGAGTTGATAAGAACGCTGCTGACGTTTAACAAAATTCACGTTAAGGGCAGTGAAAAACAGCAGTTTTCAAGATTCCTTCAGAAAGCATTACTAAACTTGGACGAGATTGGTTGTCCGTCGATTAAAAAATTGAAAAGGGAAGCAAAGGCAAGTGTTGAAATGTTTGGACTTGTATGCGCTTCTAATCAGTTACAGTTACACGCTCTTAGACCGAGTGAAATTATTGTGAACACGGATCCTGCAAAGAAACCAAGTCAGCATTGACGAGAATGGTAACGGGGAATATTTTGGTTCCTTTGGACGACCCCCGATAGGTAACCTTTTACGTGTCCTTAAGAAAACTTCTATTACAACTGCTCCAGGGTTATCATTCGGCTGTGTGTGGACTTTATACGATAACGTTTTTTTTATTTTATAATAAATAATTTACCAATACTTGATTTTGTAAATAACTTTTTAGTACATGTTTAGTTATAAATGATGAGATAATCAAGTTACTGTATAATATCTGTTTTTCTACAATTCTACTCTGATGAATAAAAAAGAATTTTAGTACTTTAGTTGTTTTAATTATGGCTTAGTATGACTGTAACACGTGATTCTAGCTTCAAACTTGACGGTTTTCTCCTGATACGATAGGTGTATTTGAATAGTGAAAGTTTGAAGGTCAACTTGCTTAACTAACTAATTAGGAAGTTTTACCCAGACACGATAGAGATGACTGGATAGTGAAAGTTTGTTACATAACCATGGGGAAATCCAGAAAATAACTATGCTAATGATAAGTACTTTATTTCGGCTATTTACAAGTAACAGAAAGGCAACATTCATTCGTGTATTAACATTCCAAGACAACAATGCAACACCGGTAAGTGTTTTTAATTACCTGTTCAGATTTTTAATGCTATTTTATAATTAGAGCTATGGTTTTATCCACCCCAAATGCATCAACATGTTTTAAGCCTTTCAAAAATGTTAAGGAGTTGGAAACTGGGGTTGAATACAAGATACTCAATCTCGGACTCATAGCAACAAAGTATAGCGGGAGGGTAGTTGTGGAGCTGACTGAATTTAAATGCATACTAGTTTCCATAAGTTTTTCAAGGCCGAGGGCCAGCGTATAAACCAATTTAACGAGCGGCTGAAGTATAGGGATGTCAATGCGTTCTTTAGGATCAACATGCAAAATAACCTACTCAATATTCAATTAGAAGCTGTATTGTAATTACTATGTGATGCTAAGGTTGACACGCTACGTAAGTTTGTAATGATCCTGCAGATCCTTCCTAAAAGATCCATATCGTTGTAAATAAATTCCTCAAAACTTATTTCCTATTTCCTTCCACAACAGCATTTACATGATTTAAACATATTAGCAGTTGTTCCCCACTCTCTCCAAAATCCCTATATAAACACTAGCTTCCCATCCAAATACATTACATTACAATTCTTTCATTATTAATATTTTATTAGTATTCCCAGTCTCATTCTTTATTAATCCTGCCTGAAAACTCTTATTTATATTTTAATCACCTGCCTGACTTATTTCATCATTATTCCTGCATTACACTGATTCCTGAAGTCATTCTGTTCCATTCATCTACCCTCACACCTCTTCCTGCTCATTTTAAATTCATTCCACATCATTCCCCCTAACCGGGTTAGGTATATGAACTTATTATGGGTTCTGGCCCCGATTTGGGTATACCTGCCCACATTTAAGTGTGTGAAACCAGACGGAGGGCCTTTACACCCCGAATGATTACACACCTTGAATTACCCATTTTCTCATTACCTTTACCAAAACCAGACAAGACTCCGATCCCTATGAACATGTTGAAGGTGTAAGCCGCGACAAGGATAGGTGGTAGAGATCCGAAAGACTATAGGGAAGTGACGGTGGTACATTGCCCCGAAACATTCCACATAGTCACGACCCAGGGTATTTCTTTAATTCTCCTTTGACGGTTTCGGCTTGTGCCCCGAAAAAGGATTTTCCTACATATAAAGATTCATCCTAGTTCCCATTCCGTTATAACACATATATCGTATGCATCCCTTATAAATCACCACCTGCTATCACACACAAAAAGATCCCAATCACATTTTATTTAATCATCACATATAAACCTACTCCAACATACATCCTTATTCATCCCTATATATATATATATATATATATATATATATATATATATATATATATATATATATATATATATATATATATATTACACATTCTCAATCAAAAGAAATTAACCATACACCTGACTAACACCTGTTATCCCTGTTTCAATTCCACGTAGCATTTCTAAATTAGAAATAAAGCAAATTCCTACTTACTCAGTATATAACCACCTCCTTGCACAATTATTACACCACAATTTAACCCTGCTTCATTATTAGCACTTGTAATTAAAGAAACAAATCTATTCAATGTTATACCACGTTTTGATCATCTGTTTTAGATTTAAAAGCACAAACAATCAAGAAAGGTTCGAAACTAAAATAGGCCAGCGGCGTAGACGTTTTTCAGAAACCACATAATATAATTAAAATATTATTTAATAGTATTCCGTTGAATTATATAATCGTTTAGTTTCAGTTTTATTTAATTTTATTAGAATCAATATTATAATTTCAGTTTTCATTGTAAATAAACAATTCCTGTAGATGTGGTAACCTTTGTAAAATTAGCCAAGGATAGGCAACCCAACCTACTTACATACATCCAACAAAGTCTGAACCTCCCTTTTGAGAAAGCTCTCATATGCAAAAAAGAGTATACAAATTGTAAAATAATCAATTTTACAACAGGTAAAAGACCGGTAGAAGCTACCATTAATAGTAGGCATTACAAGTTGTAAACTTAAAAAATAGTATTAGTTATAATAAATTATTAAAAACCCCTTATTTTTATATTACCGGTAATAACCAAGGTGCTTTCATGGAACACGATTTCAGATGATCATTTCGAATTTATTTCTGTATTACTCCCGCAAAAAAAAACAAAATGGACGAAGACTTTGATTATGACGTCATAACTAAAAACAAAATGGCGGTGGAATTTTAATTATGACTCATAAATAAAAACAAAATGGCGGAGAGATTTCATTATGACGTCATCATTAAAAACAAAATGGCTACGGAGTTTGATTATGACTTATAAGTAAAATCAAAGTTTCGCAGGAATTTGCTTATGACTCATAATTAAAAGCAAAATGGCGGAGCGCTTTGCTTGTGATGTCATAATTAAAAACAAAATGGCCACGAAATTTTATTATGACGTCATAATTAAAAACAAAATGACTGAAGACTGATTATGACTCAAAGTTAAATAATTGGCATACCCCTCCCCCCGCAGGGTCGCGTCATTATCACCGCCCTGCACCCTGCGCGCGCATTTGCCTACCCTCTAGGGGATCAACTGCCAAAAAAGGCCAAAAGGGTCCTAATTAGTGGCGGAAATGCCATTAAGTGGCTGAAAATTTCATCAAGGTGTTGACAAAAGCCCCCGAAAAGAAGCCGTCAAAATAGGGTTGGCAAATGGCCACGCCCGCCTGGACGTGACTTCCCCCGCTCAATTTTGTCCTATTATACCCTCCTTCTACTCTCCAATATTCCATTAAAATATTAAACTGTTTAAGCAGTTAGTATTAACTAATAAAAAAATAAGGATTCCGGTTAAAATCAAATATTTTAATGAATTTGTAAACGGAAACTTGTTTACAACGAAGTTATTTGGTAAGTTTTTTTTTCCTTTTTCCTTAAAAATTTATGTTACTTTAATGTATATTGCCAATAAACAGTTAATTAATAGTAAATTAAGACTACTTTTGTGGTTAATAAATTGTTCACAAATTGGTGAAAAGCGTATCATGAATATGCAACAAAATTTCACAATATCCTTGTAAAGCGTTAATGAAACCGTTTTTAAATATTTATTTTATTGAAGGTAATAGAAGATATCTATAGATATATTAAACGAGAACGTTTATAATTAAGTAAATATAGTCGACACGTCAGGCTAATCTACATATTTATCCGTTGTGTTTCAATCACTGTCAATTTGTGGTATTTAAACTATAGAATAATTTTCATTACGGCAAACTCAACTCCTTTCTGTCTGTGCAAGGGATAATAGGGTTTGCCGCTATAGTAATAAATTCTCCAAATTGTCTAATAATTTTAGGGTTTACTAATTACAAGTTTTTCAATGTAAAATTAGTAAAGTTATCTGAAATGGTATAATAGAAGAAAAATGAGATTTCCTCCGTAAATTAGACTAAAAACCAGACATATGCAAATGGAAAGCGTATCTCCGTAATGCACACTAGGTTTAGTGTAAAGTTGGTAGCCCTTGTTAGTTATCTTTTGATCCATCACAGTCCGTTATCACCATTAATCACGAAGGACAATGGTACCCAATGTGCTATCCTACTGATATTTGCTCGTTGTAGTTATGTTGCTTATGAGATAACTATTAATAATTGTAAAGCTGAGTATAAATTATCTTTGCGAAACGTTTCGTTTACCTATTTGTACTAAATTCATCTATTAAATACATCTTATTTTTTGAGCACTGCTGTACTAAATTACTTTAACGCTTGACCTTAGATTAATTACAGTTAGCTTTAATACTTTGTCTTGGAAAATCGTGGTACAAACCAAGTGTATCTAATGTGGTCTCTATAACATTAGGGTAGAAAATTAAACATTTTCGGGCTCAAATCGAAAAATCAAAACGAGAAATGTTTGAATAGCTTGGGATATTTGAAAGAGATTTTAAACCACAAGTAATGTTTTACAGAAAATGATTGGAGTACGTAAATTGAGCGTTGAAGTGTGCAATACCATTTAATATTCTAGTGCCATTAGAGCTGTGAAATGAGATAAAATATTTAAACAAGGACGTTTTAGAAATGTCTGGAAAAAAATTATTAATACTTCTATTTAAAAATGCAACTTACTACAAACGTAAGTATAAACTTATTAGAGTTCAGCTATATTTATGCAATTGAAATTGTAGCATAGGAACAACAGATCGTATTTCTAATACTTCATATTACTTTTATCGTGTTATCATGTTCTGATAAAAAAATTAGGTTTTGCAAAATATACACTGTTAAAGCATGGACTCATTTAAATAAATGTACTAAAATTATCTGGTGACCTTCCAACTTACAAAGTGGAAATTAAATGAATTGAAATAATTTTAATAATTAGTTATACTTCAAGCCACAAACAACATTAATCACCAAATTGCATTTTATAACAAAGTGTAATTCGTTGAATTCGGTGCAAAAGATAGAGCTTGTATACATCTATACAGAGTTTGCTCAAAAATGGGCAAATATTGTAATCTATCACACAACTAGAAGTCATCGAAATAGAAAGGTAGTTTGCGTCCGCTGTCCATGCTCAATGGCAACCGTTTTGCGGTCGCTGCGTGGGGCGCAACATAGTAAAAACAATAATAATCTATGACATATAGACATATAAATGTCCATGTCAGATAAAGGTCAATGGATATACAGGGCTTTTCACGATGAGCGTTAATTAGACGTTTCTGGCAAACCAGATAACGGATCAACCTGAAAATTTGACAGTATGCATAAATTAATATGATCTACACGCCTAAAATATTGTAGATGATGCGGCGTTGCCGCTTCTAGTATAAAGTAGCGACTACTTTGATTTTTCAAATGGAATACCCTGTATATATCATATTA
>JARFJB010001633.1:1325000-1335000 GCA_036346205.1 Vesta saturnalis | reverse complement strand
AGTCAAATGATGATCATGATAAAATATTCAAAATTCTAACGTGCGTAATCCAGGTGGTACTTTATTGCAGACCATTTTTTTGAAATTAATTAGTTAGTGTCTGGTGTGGGTCGCCACACAAAATGGCAATTAAAAGAAATGAAATAATTTTAATAACATTTTTTTAGTATAATTATGAAACCTCTTGTATAAGTTAGTTACGAAAATGGGCAACGTTGTAAACGCAAATAAAATAAGCTATACCTACACGTGTATATGTAGATTGGAAGGTAAAGATGGTACCAATATTATAAGAGCTATCCTAGATTCAGCATATAAAAGATCTTATATTTTATCCCATCTTGTACAAAGAATTAAATTTCAATAGTTAATGATTAAACCACAGTACAGGGTGTATTTTGGGGACAGAAATTATCGCCTTGTATGCATGGTGATTATGAGATACTAGACCAAAGTTTAGACAGGGATTTCAGATGCAAAATAATTGCCATAGAATAAAAACGAACTTGCAATTTTATTCCCAAATTAAGTGATGTATCAGTTTCACAAGATTTACAGAACGAGAACATTTAAATACCTGATTTAAAAATTCCGAAGCATGAAATGAGTTATGTCCGACCACGTTGTAAAAGACTGTTTATGACCTAGTTTTCCGACTATAAAGTACTAGTACAGTAAAATTACATTATTATACTAGTAAAATAATAGCTATGTATGTATCAAGGCCATAATGTAAGAAGGCGAGTTCATTAAAACCTTATTATGGACGCGATGCGTACAAAGCTTTATGTTCGACTGCTAAATTTGGCTTATTAACGAAAAAAAATTATTTCAAACGTCGAAATCTTGCGATTGAAAAGAATTCATTTAAAAATAGTTATTTGTATTATAAGTAAAGAAAAGTGTTGTTTTCCTTTGCGAATCGCGATCTTTCTCATCGAGGCACAGCCGAGATTAGAAACGCGATGAGTAAAGAAGGACCTACTTTACTTTACATAAAATTATTTCGGGAATTAAACGGAAATGGATTACATTCTATAAGAAATGATTTAAAAAATACATCAAATTGCCGTTTCCATCATTGCAGCAACTAAACAAAAATAGGTAAATAAAAATTTCGTCAAGTGTTATGGCGTGAAAATGGAAATAAATAATGAAAATCATCCTGAACTATCGGCATTAGCGCTTGAAACGGTTACTAGTTTATTATCCTTGAAAGCACGAGATAAATATGAGAAGACCTACAATATTTTCAACTCTTGGAGAATTTCAAAGAATGTAAGCGATATCGACGAAGAAATTATGCTTGCATTTTTTAATGAAAAGGTTAGTTTTCCTGAATACCTTTATTTATTTATTTTAAGTTTTATCTGTGTATTTGATTTCAGACTGAAAAACTGAAATCTTCCACGCTGTGGTCGACATATTGCACGTTGAACAGTACGATGAAAGTGAAAGAAGACATCGCTATAGCGAATTATGGGAAGTTACTGTTATATTTACAGCACCAAAGTGAGCGGATATAAAGCAAAAAAATCAAAAATTCTATCGCAGGATGATGTGTCAAAGTTTTTGACGGAAGAGCCAGACGATACTTTCTTATGGTTAAAGTAGCGCTAAGCAAGTTAAATGTGAAGGATATCGGTGATACCGTTGTGACAGACATGAGAGGAATTAATGAGATTGAGTTATACAGGAGATATGTAAGCTTGCGTCCAAAACATATCAATCACTCAAGGTTGTTCATATTTGAGATGAACAATAAATGTACAGTGCAACCTGTGGGGATTCACAGTTTCTACAAGATGCCGGAAGAAAATTGCCATTAATTAGAATTACCCAACCCAGACGGTTAGACTGCACACTGTGTAATATTTAAAAGAAAGGATGAAATGAGGGTGTGTTGTGGCTGTTAATTCACCCCAATTATTATTTATACTTCTAATGTCAACTAGAAGATTTTGAGCCTTTTAGTCAGTTGGAGATTAAATGGGCCTGGTTCTTAAACTAACTTATAAAAGAGGTTGCATAATTATACTAAAAAAATGTTATTAAAATTGTTTCATTTCTTTTAATTTCCATTTTGTATGTTGCAAGGTCGTGTGGCGATCCATACCAGACACTAACTAATTAATTTCAAAAAAATGGTCTGCAATAAAGTGCCACCTGGATTGCGTACATTAGTATTTTGTATATTTTATCATGATCATCATTTGACTGGTCTTTGTCATCAACTTTTTGTTTGCTTAATTCGAAAAATTTGGTAGTCTTTCTTACTACACATCAAGCATCCACAAATGCTTTGCATATTTTTGCACTACGATTTGGTTCCAAACACCCGTAACAACAGTTTTTCTTTAAAACCTTTTCTTTTCTTTCTGTTAAAGTAAGTTCAGGTGCTTTTGTGATTGACTACTACCTGTGTCATGTCTCAGTAATCTATCTTGTTTTCTCATCTTCTTTGATGTGGTTGTGGATGTAGCTCTAGCCAAATTTATTCTTTCTTTACCTTCTACTTCCGCTTGTAAGAAATCTAATAACATAATAACGAAAAGAGTGATTAGTGCACTGTGTATCCTTATCATTGGATGCCTCTAACATATATATATATATATATATATATATATATATATATATATATATATATATATATATATATATATCCCTGCAGGATGTTTACATTTTGGTTGTCACTGTTAAACTGTTACTGATAACTAAATGCTGCTGAATCCACGCTTTCAAATTTGGATCTGCAATAATTCTTAAAATGGAGATATAATAGGTTTTGATACTTGTTGATTCCAAACATTTAAATTCCTTTAGAAAGCACCCAAACTTGGTATGTTTAAACGGATTAAGGTACCATCTGTTTATAGCTCTTCTGCGTAGCAACAAACTTTACTGCGTCATCCGCGATCAATTTAAACGTATAGCATGCAATTAACGGCAAACTTAGTTGTACAATGAAAATACGCCAATAGAAGAAGTTACCGTAACAATTAAAGTGCCTGAAAAAGGTAAACATCTCAAACAATGTAAAATAGGTTTAAATAGCTCTTACTGTAAAAACTATATAGCACTTTTCAACAAACTATTTAAGAGAACAAAAGGATGCTCTTCTCGTTTTTAACCATCTACCAAAAACGATGCTAATGAAATCACTGCGTTTACATTATTGCAAATTTCAACATAACATAAAAGTTTGTTACAACTGTCTACGTTGAACGTCAACTACTTTTTTGCTGACCGTGTAGCGGATAAAATGATTTTTAATCAGACATCGTCGTCAAACAGTGGATGCCATAATTCATCAGATGTTGTCCTAGAACGTGCTGAATTACATTTAACTCCTAAATATAGCGATTCATCATTTTCTACGTCAAATAGAGGAGTTCATCAGGATGTTTTATCAAAATCGTCACTATCATTTAATGATTTACAGTTAAAACATTGTTCAAACATAAGTTTTTCTAACGTTAATGGTTGTGCGTTTAATATTTATTCCGATGAATAGTTAATAATTATACCTATCTTCACGATTTGTAATAAGGAAATATGGTCTATTTCCATGGGTGTCCGAAAATGTAATTTTATTTCACTGCTCAGATAGTAGAGTAAAGAGATACTTTATAGCCATTTATGTCATAAACAAATTCCAAGAAAGTTTTGTGTTTGAAAACTCTTGTAAAATGGGATAGTTTATCACTTCATGTTTTTGTGATGCGATAAAGTTGCCTATTCAGCTTGTGTAGTTCTCAGAGCAGGAATAGGCAGCTGAGTTCACATTTCATTATTGTTAGCTAAATCAAGAATAGTTTCAATAAAGAATATAACGTTGCCAATAAAACGTGTCCTAAAATTTACAGACATTGACACTTATTTTGGACCGATTCACAAGTTGTACTAAAATGTATCAAAACTAAATCTAATTGGAATACTTTCATAAGTATTCGTGTTTTAGAAAGACGTCCTTCCACGGTTATAAATAAATGGAATAATCTACCTGGCATCCTAAATCCAGCTGATCTGCCTTCCAGAGGATGCAATTGTAAACATTTATTAAAGAACAAATGGTGGCACCGACCGAGTTGGTTGAAGAAAAATAAAGAATTTTGGCCAACTGTATATCGAGAGCACCCCGAGTTCGAAGCGTTTGAGAAAGAAAAGAAATCCGTAATCTCCAATTTAGTAAATCAAACATTATTATTATCTGACAATCTGTTATATTTTTCACAATATACGAAAATCGGCCGAATGGTAGAGTGGATGTATGGATTTGTTGAACCCAGCAACAAAAGAAAGAAAAAAAGAATTAAGAACTGAAGAACTAGAAAAGACCGAAAGATGTCTTATCGGAATAATACAGACTGAAGTTTTTGGTTTAATGCATTTCAATTACATTGGAAACTTACAGGTATTTAAAGGTGAAGATGGTTTATTACGAGTAAAAACTAAACTTGCTAATAGAAATGACCGTTTCTCATTCAAATTTCGCTTTCTTGTACCATATGAGCTTGACTTAGAAGAATGATAAAAGAGAAACAATGATCACCTTGTCATGCAGGAGGCCAAACAATGTTATGCCTATTAGCGGAATAATTTTGGATAATGAGAGCCAGAAAATTAGTTCACAAAGTGCATTATTTGTATAATACATAAGCTAAAGATTTTAGATCTACCCTTTGCTCCCTTACCAAAAGACAGATTTAAAGACAATTCTGTATTTGAAGTTACAGGAATCGATTAAGCAGGACCTCTCTTTATAAAAAATGGCCAAAAGGTCTGGATTGTCATGTTTATCTGTGCAATTCTTAGGGCGGTTCATTTTGAACTCGTAAAATCATTATCGAAAGAACGTTTTATTGTAGGATTGACAAGATTTATTGCTAGGCGAGGTAGCATATGAATTATTTAATCAGATAATGGAACCAACTTCAGAAGTACCAGTAATCAACTAGACGAACTAAATTGGGACGAAATATTACAATTATCTTCATTACAAAGGATACAATGGAAGCATATACCACTTACAGCATTTTACTAGAGAGGATTCCGGGAGAGAGTAGTAAGGATAATACAAGAACTGTTAAGGAGGAATCTGCGAAAAGGAAACTTGAAATACGAAGAACCTATCTACAATAGTTTGTGAGGCTATTGTAAATTCTAGGCCTTTGGCTTACATAATGAACGATCCAGACGAATTCGGACCTCTGACACCCATTTCTTTCTTAAATAGCATATCATCAAGTTAAACACCTGATGTAGACACCATAAACAGAATTAGTCTACAAAAGAGCCAAAGATATGTTCAAAAATTAAGAGACGCTCTTCGTTTAGAAAAGAGTATTTGGCGAATCTCGTACATTATGGACATAGACAACAGGGTCAAGAAGAATATAGTTTGAATCGGATCAGATAACAAGAAGAGGAAGGAATGGCTTATGGGAAGAGTTTTAGAGCGATTACCTGGTAGAGACAATATTGTACGCGTGGTAAGAATCAAAACAACCAATGGAGAAGTCGTACGACCTATACAATGAATATTTCCATTAGAAATTAAATCAGAAATTGAGTTCCCGGAAAACCTCAGAAACCTACAACAACTAACTGCTTAGTTCCTGAAGTAAAGTTATACCACCAGATCCTTATGGTCGGTAAATACAGAATCAGCTGGGACAATGTTGGAACCACAATATACAAATGATCTCAGTTAGCTATAGTGCTACTTTTTTAGAACAACGTGGGACGCAATTACCTACCCATTTGAAGATAATTATTTTTAGTAACCGTAGAATTCTGGTCAATGCAGTCTCTGGTTAATGTATCGACGCCAGATCAATTGGGAGTACCCTCCGTCCACCTGCAGATATTCCAACCAACGCTACTCCACTGTCTACCTTACTTACCTGAACACAACTTTGTTGGTAGCATATTTTAAGCGTTTTTCGGAATTGGTCTGTTTCTAGCATTATCGCATAATGGGTTTTCTTGATAATAGAGTTATAATCAAATGACCTGGTTTAGGAATGCCTGGCTGGAGTCATACGCCAGAGTACCCTGCTAGATTTAGTGGATGGTAATGATTGCCAGAGCGCCAAATCCTAAATTCACAAAATTATGTCGGTATCACGATAATTACGCTTGCCTTAAAGGACGTCACCTGTAACAAAAAGAGAGAGGCAGAGGGATCGATTCAAGTAAAACACTCCAACGATGTAAATAGGACATTGATGTATTTGATTGAAATTCAGTACCAATTCTGCTTTTACAGTAAAATTTCTAAGCGCAATATTTCTGGTAAATTTTATTACGTAGATTTTAAATTGTAGCTCCCGCCTGATCATACGGAGATTAAAATTTCGCAAAGCACCTCACCGCGATCCCGACGACGTTATATTGGTAGGTCGCGCGGACTTTCCGTCATCTTCTTATTTGGTCTTCTTACGTTATTGAACAATACACAGGTCGAAGTTGCAGTCACTAAAGAGTAACACACTTACATTGCAGGGGCGGAGTTAACATAAAACATTGGAGAGCAATAATCAGTTTGTCTGGAGCACTGAGCTGTTAGACAAAGGTCTCCTTTTATGGATACACGGCTTGAACAGAACCGTTAAACAGTAAAGTGGCCTTTGCTCCGATAGCAAGCATCATGGGCAAGCCATCGATGCGTGGTCCAATATGTTTTAAGAAAAGAACTATGCTTGGCACTGCATTCTCTCATATTTAACGCGAACGTTGAATTAATGTCTGTCCTTAAAATTTTGTGATAGTAAAGGTAGGTACCATATTTGGTTATTAAAAATTCTGGAATACAAAATTAGTGAATTATTTGATAATGATAGCATTTCTACTGAATTCGATGAAATAATACTAATTTCGGTTAGTAACCCGCTCATAATATTGATTATTTTCCAATGAATAGTATAATGTAGTAGCAAGCGTACGCTTTAAAATAAAAATAAAACATGGTAAATGAATCTTTGAATGACTGAATATTTAAAAGCTTTGTAACGAGACTAAAATCAAAAATGCAAGTTTTACTATCTAAAACTCAAAATCAAGTAAATCAATTCTAAATAAAAGTTGTTTGTTTGTTGGCTAGTGAATTAAGAATTTGTGAAAGTTACTACATCTAGCAAGCATATAGTTTTGTATTACATTTATACAGTACGAAATTATCTGGGGCTTATCATAGTTGCATCTACTCAATTAAATCGACAATCTACGGTGTTTAAAGAAGTGACTTAGAGGTAATATTATTTGAAGGTATATTGACTTCGGTTTAAATTTTGCCTTCGTAAGCAAATGTTTAGCAATGTGCGTGCTTACGTGTGTCGCGCTGTGTGCGCGCGCGTGTGTTTGTGCATGCGTCCGGGCGCATGCGCGTGTGCGCGCGCATACGTGTGTGCATGTGTGCATATGCGTGTGGTACGTGTAGTGTGTATGCGCGCGCGCGTACTTACGTGTGTATGTATGCATTAGGATCCATGACAACTCCAAACCGACTATACGTACGTACAGAGGAGAGGGGGGTTTATTATGAGCAGTTTTTTGTTTTCATCAAATATTTCTGGAACAGCTGTATATTTAAAAAATATAAAAATACCAAAATATAGACGTTTAGCATATCGATTATTACCTTCTATTCGATTTTTTTTAAATATCTGAAGAACGATTAACTGTGTGCGTATATTTAAAAAAAAAATTAATATTACGTAATTTTTTTGTATAAAGGTTCCTAATACAAAGTCAAATAAGTTTAAAAAGTAACTAAGTAGATTTGAAAATGCTTAAAGTGTATTATACATATTTTATAACCTATACCTGACATGAAGCTTTATACGTCCATCTGACACAGATTACTCTTATTGTTTTTACAATGTCTCCTACGTTTGCTACGCTCGTATTTAAAAGGAAATTGCATAATTATCCTAAAATAGATATTTACGTAACAGTCACGAAAATGTTGAATTACTGTGGATGAGCCATATTGAAATGCGGGGCATATTGTTCCAAGTATTTCAAGGCTCGAGTCAAATAAGACATTTTACTGCAGATTTCATGTATATTATTTTTTCTGTAAAACTTTTATGAATATCTAGTACAGCGCATCACCACGATTCTGGGTAATGAGGCGAACAAAACAATTTATCAAGTTTTAATGTTCAAAATAAAAATTGAAATCTTGATATCTTTTCATGACTAGTTCTGAAAATTCAATATTCTTGCTCAAAAATGTTTGAGTAACCAAAGACGGGCGATTTCCGAAAACAAATATTACCAAAATTATTTCATTTCTGTCAATTTCCGCTTTGCAGATTGGAAGGTGTATTTTCGTGTAAAAAGCAAAAATGCATACATTGTTGCAATAACATTTTGCTGTATGAAACCAACTGTATCTGTAAAACGCACTAAGATTAATAACCATTTCATACCCACCAATGAGAGAAGTATGCGTAAAAGAACCACTACATTGTTCATGAGGTATTACAACGGATGCTAGTAGATGTTCCCATTCCAATTCTATCACAATGCAAATGTATCATTATTGAATCAATAAAGTATAACTTAACACACAGGGTAATTGTCCTTAAATAAGATTTCCCAGACATACCGCTTACAGTAGTGAAAAAGGGGACATTCATCAATCAAAAAATCAAGGTTTGGAGGAAAACAGGAAATGACAAAGTTTGGTGGCCGTGTGGAAAAACGTAGATTGCGTCCATTTAGTGTGAGAAGATGGAATTTCGAGTGCGTAATTATGGTGTCAATGGGCAAACCGAGTGTTCTTAGTGAAGGTGGCCTGCAAAGGTATTAAAGGTGCATTTCGGAGGTACCTATGCCACTTTAATAGCGATAGAACAAGGAAAGAACCGAAACTATTCTTCCGTGCTCAAGACACTGTAGGTCAGAACTTAGAGACGGGTCATTTATAAGCCTTATAGTCTTTTATAAGTATTACATAACGGATTAGTTGTTGAGAAAATTAGGTCATTTACGTAAATCAGGAAAAGCGTGGGAACTACCACTGATCCTAGGGGACCGCGTTAATAGTAGCTTCATTCGAAAGGAAGCCATCGACAACTACACGTATACGGCTATTGTCAAGAAAGCTGGATATCCAATTGGTGAGCATATGGGATACGCCGAACGAGTTGACCTTGGCATACAGGCGCCTGTGCCAAACCTAGTCAAAAGCCTTTGAAATATCTAAAGCTACTATCACTGTTTCACCGGACCCTTCTAATGTGTTATTCCAAAGTTTCGTGACATATGAAAGAAGATCACCCATTGAAGTACTCTGTCTGAACCCATAGTGGTGGTTTCTGAAGAGTTTATTGGCCTCGAGGAACGAAAGTAGTTGATGGTTGATGGATCTTTCCATGATTTTCGATAGAATGGAGGCGATAGCTATTGGTAGATAGTTTGAGGGATCGGTTTTATCGCCTTTTTTAGGAACAGGTTGGACGTTTGTTAGAATGCGGGAAGCTCTCCAGATGACATGGAGATCAAAAAGGGATTGGACAATACAGGTACTAGTTCAGGGAAGCACCTTTAAGAACGATAGATGAAATACCGTCATGGTCAGTCGCCTTGCGTGAGTCAAGTTTATTGATAATTGATTCTAGGAGTTTGTGTCGAAAGTGGATTGGTTCCATAGCGTATGGGGTAGATTTGGGCGACGGCACAATTTTACCAGAATCGTTCATACATGAATTTGCTAAGTAATCGACAAAGAGGTTGGATTTGTCAGCAGGATCATCTACTACAGCTCCATATAAAGACGCCATGGGGGGAAAGGAGGACGTACTACAGTTTTTTTTCCGATAGCCTTAGCTAATGACCAAAATTTACGACTATCCAAAGGACACGAGACAAATTTTTTGCATTTACGTTCTTCAAACATCTTTTGGGATTTGGTGATGATGCTTATGCAACTATTCCTAGCGGCAATATGATCGGCGTGATTTTCGATAGATTTATTTGATTTCCATTT
>JARFJB010001633.1:1287500-1320000 GCA_036346205.1 Vesta saturnalis | reverse complement strand
TGTAAAGATAAACTTTGATAGATAGATTAGCTCAACGTTGTCACTAAGTTTATTATTCTTAGCACGAATTGCACATAACAGTCGTGCAAGTTGGGTTATGTGACCATTCTTCTGTAATATACCATAATTTTGTATTGTGTTGTCTTTTAGATGCAACCTAATTCGAACAAAACTAGTTACAATTAAATTGTACATGCATTTTCAAATGACAATCTTTTAATTTTCTAAAATTTATTAGCGAGTGGAGCTTTTATACACTATAGCATCAAGAGCATCACACAATAAAAGTTTCATTGAATGGAATATGTGTTTATAAAATTTAAACATTTAATCTCCTACATTGGAAACCAAGCTTCAATACTAAAATATGTAAAATCTTTATTGTCAAATGCAAACGAAGTCACCATATATTAACGCGCGCAGTCAAATTTTAGTTTTCAACACAATTTATTCAAAATCTCAGTCAACCACAACACTCCTAGATTGTACGAAAACTTTCGATTATCTTACCAAAGCATTAGCTTTGTAGATAATATTACGGTCTCCTCACGAAACAGTATCCCACAGTGTATATCCCAACGATAAAAATTAACACAAGTAAAATAAACGTAGTAAATAATTTAAAAACCAATTATGGTAAACTAATTCTATGTAGTTGTAACGATCTTAGTTGAGATCCGAAAATTATTATTTGGGTCATTAATCACTTTTCAGAATTTACTACAAAATATTTAACGTTTAAGGAAGTTTTATTTACTGGCTGGTAGGCAACACATGATACCTATGGCTGAAACATATGCAGTCTTTAGAATTTGTCATTTTCAAATATTTTTAATCGCTTTACGGAAAGTGGTGTTTAACTAGTTTTTTTTTTTCTCCAACCAACCGAAGGTCGTTGGATGGTTTAGTTTTAATTTGGCGGATTAACTGAAAATTGTGTATTTAATTCTATAAAGGTATACGTGGAAACATCGCGTATAGATTATAAGTTACATGTTAGTTTTAAATTTGGGATTTTTTGATAGGTCGAACTGAAAATCTAAAGGTTGTTTTGATTGTTCTAGGTTTGAACTCATTTTGTTTAGTTGGCGTGTGTTGAAACTTTACTCAAAGAAACGAAATGTGCTAGAAAATTTTCTGTATTTTTACAATAAATAGACATTTTAAGGTACATTTCTGTTAGACTGGCTTTGTTTCGAGCACTTATTTTACTTATTACTAATAATATATTTTTTTTTTCGTTTAATACGGATACAAGTTTATTTTAAAGAAAACTTCCCCAATCTTTTACACCATGTATGTTACTGCTTATATGCTTAAAATTTCCTTAACATTTATACGTACGTATATTTTCATATCTTCTTACTATAATCATCTCCCGAAATGATTGAATACGGTAGGTAACGGGTGAGCTAACTATAGAGTAAGGCAAACTGGTGCTTTATGGGTAAACTTTTCCAATAAAATGCGTTTATCATATCATATGGCTAGTAATTGTGCGTATTTTAACATTATTCTTGACTATATAGAGTGTTCCAGAAAATCGTGGCTAAACAAAGTCAGTATTTTTTACATGCATGTAAAATTTACGGTTATGGAAATAGTTCGAATTTTATCCTAAAAATCGCATTTATAAGTTTAACTTTATTGTTATATATCATCTTGTGTTTTATTAGGAAAGTCTTTATATTTGGCCCAAGGGAATAAGAAGTTTAAGCATATTTTCTGAAGAAGAAATATTAGTGGTAAGTGATACAGGGTGTTCAAAATATATATTCAAACCTACGAAACTTGAAATTCGAACATATAACCTTTCTCAAATGGAACACCCTGTATATTTTTAAGCTGTATTAAAGAGAATCAAAACCACACAATTCTTCTTAAATATGTCCTATGCCCATCTCTTACTGTTTTTGAGTTATTTTTATTTCTGTATATTATTCATTATTCAAATATTTAGTCTATCAAGCTGTTGTTACATTTTGGTAACCATTAAAGAGTCCTTTGTCTGAACCAAGAAAGGTTAATTCCACTAACCCGAACAACAGCTCTAAAGCGAAGGATGCTGTAAAAAGGAAAAAAAAAGTACAACTGGGTAAAAGCAGATTTAGTTATAAATTTTGTTACCTCCCATAAGTCAGGCGTCTCTTCCAATGCGTCAATGAAAATTTTATGGAAAAGAGTGTATTCCAAGAGATACTATCCGTTGATCAACCTATTATATGCTATTTTGGGCGTCATGTGTGCAAGCAAGGGAAAGCAATACGATATAGCTACAAATTTTGGGTTTGGGGTATGTGAATTGGTTTGATCCGTGTCAAGGTGACGAATACAAAGAATACGGGGTAGGATCAGCTGCGGTTTTAGAATATACCGGTTCACTGAGGAATAAATTGCCAGATCAGCAGATCCACATCATTTTGATAACTTCTTCTCCACATTGCCCTTATTTAAACCCTTGTCAGAAAAAAAAACGTTAATGCCACAGGGACATTACGTGAAAATAGAGTTTAAAGATCTCCTCTAATGGATTCTAAACAAATGAAAAAAGAGCAGCGTGGCTTCTATGAATAAAAAAGCGGTGAAGGTCAGTCACTCATTCTTGTGAATTGGTATAATAACAATGTCTTAACTCTATACTCTAATGCAGTAGGAGTAAATATTGCTCATTCTGTGAAGCGATATACTCAGAAAGAAAAGAAAAGAATCCAGGTAAAGTATAAAATTTTGTTGCAAAAATATCATAGCAAAATATATTCTAAATAGATACCTCGACCTCGCATTGTCAACCCATACAATTCAAATATGGGTGGTTTGGATACATACGACCAGAATGTTAGTTTATATTGAACTTCGACTCGCGGAAAGAAATGGTACTTTTCACTTATTGCACACTGTGTCGGCATGAGCGTACATAATGCTTGGCAGTCGCACCGACTTGAAGGAGAAGAACTCGATCAACTGCAATTTCAAGGATTGCTGTAACCCTTTTAAATCCAAAATAAAAAACAGACATCGGTCAAGGGCCATTCATCTGCAAAAAATGGAACTGAAATAAGATACGATCGCTTGGATCACTTCGTAATACCTCAAGAAAATAGACAAGATGCGCTTTTCCCATGAGAGGGCCAAAATAAGCTGTCAAAAATGCCATGAAGGGTTACATGTGAAATGGTTTGTGCAATATCATACCAACAATTAAGTTTTTTTAGTGCTCGTAACATAGTGAATAGTTGAACAAATGCCCACTATACTACATATAGTACAGCCAGTTTCTTGTATTCTTTGAAAATATGTTTTTTTTTATCATGGATCTTATCTCTAAATAATCCAAAACAATATTTCCTAAAATATAAGCGACATACCTGAAGCCAAAATTGTATGTGCATATCTGGGTTAATTACCAGGTCGTGTATCGGATTAAATATTATACGTTATGTGCTAAAACACTCTTGAATTGTAACGAAAGTAGTTACATTTATAATCAAATGTTTTTAGTTATATGGAATGAAGTGACATTTGGCAGATAGTTGAAGTATAATCGTTGGTACAAAACCACATATTTCAAAGAATAATGCTAACGAACATAAAGGATATGCTGAAATAAATGTGTATAGATAATAAATGAGAAGTACTCAATTTTTTGTGTAAAAACTGGCAGACTGTCAAAGTGCATTATATGGAATGGAAAAAAGGCGTAGCTGATTATATTTAAGTATCGTAGTAAGCAGGGTGGGAATGTGATAGTGGCCAATCAAAAAAGCAGCACTTCGAACTCATCATTCGTCGCCTTTCTACTCAATAAAGTGGACTGTAAAAAAGAGATAATATACAACGATCGTATTAAATGATTCAAGCGTCTATTACACCATTTAATATTAATTTATATTAAAACCATTATACAGGTATATAAGTAAAATTACTAAACTCACTAAGGACTTTAGAATAAGGATTTTAGGACAATTTTGTATTAAGTTGAATCAAACTGTCTTATATACGTGTATTATATCTGATAACATCTGATAATGTCCCTTGTTCGGAAATTCGTCATTCAAGAAGTTCGTGATAATTTATTTATTATATGGCGGACCGCAGTCTTATTGAAGAAATGTGCTTTATAGGGTAGCTGTTGGAAGTTTTACATTTTACTCTTCTACGTTAGTTTGTAAGAAATTTAAACATCTCGGGTAATTTAAGCTTTCATAAAATAAAGACGGCTCAATCATGTGGGTACGCACAACAGCTAACCAGACGTTAAATACCCACCTAATTTGGTATCTAATTTAGCGAACTAGCCGTCGACTCTCATCAGGCCAAAGGATTTTTAAGGAAAAGTTTGGTATCTCGTTATTTTTTCGAATAAACCACTGAAAAATGCCGTTCTTTTAATTATATCGCCATTCTGGCGACCCTCGCAGTGTCGTCCATGATAGGGGTGATATTTATGACGATGCAAAATGCTCCCTGCTGTTGATGAAGCAACGTCCGTTATTTATTCAATCTGACGTAAAAACGTTGAGAGATGTTCTCAACCACACTTTAAATAACCAAATTTTCTTTATTTTTGTCTGAACCTTTATACCTCTGTACCTTTGTAAAACTCTCGTAAGTTACAAGATTGTCCATCAGACACATAAACATAACTCTGTGAAGCTGTCGTTTCTCTGAATATTTATTTAAATACATTTCTTCAGTTCTTGCGTCATTTCTGCGACAGAGTATAATACACTTCAGCATATGATACTTGTCACTACTTGAAAATTTCTTCATTTTACAAAAATCACAATTTATTAACTGAACACACTGGATACACGATGAATTTTATTTTGACAGTTAGATAATTAAAACAGAGAGCAAATCCCACTATGAAAAAATTCAATAAAAATGTAACTACTACCACCACCAAATCCTAATTCTTTTGTTTTCCATTATTTATGTCGACCAAACATACACATTTTGTATATGGTTAAAGAGCACTTCTAATGAGGATTTTAAAAATGCAAAAATGTAGTCTGGCGTCCATAAGAAAACCAAAAGGTGAGTGTAGACCTTCGCAACATAGTAGGTGTAGAATTTCTTTGATGCCATTTTTTAAATTGCCTTATCGTCTTACTCATATCTTAAAAATTTGATAAAGAAAATATGTTTTTTCGAACATGCACATTTTTTCTTTTCACACTGTACCTACGTAACGGTGCCGATTTGAAACAAAGCAAACCTAGATTATTTTTAGGCAGACACATACGCAGCTTTTCTTCCATTAACTGGCTTTCTCTCTCCGACAACATTTTATACTGGACACGCTGTATATTATAAAAACTTACGACATCTAGCGGTAGAGTTAGAATCTAATTTGATAAGAGGTATCCTTTTGTCAAAATATATTCTGTTTAATTTTTAATTAAACGACCCAAGCAAATTGGGATATAAACTAACGCACTATTTATACTAGATTTACTATACATTCGTGCTGTATACTCGTTTATCAACGAGCTTGTCTCGGAAGTAAATTTTTTCATCCAAACATATGTGTACAATGTGGTAAGTTAAATTGATTTCACACTTTTATTAATTATACACCAAAGTTATATCTGGAATTACTTTAGGACCTTTTCCTTTTAAGCACTTTTCTCCACTACGTTTTGTACCACTGATGATAACAACATTTTAATGATATCAATGTGATTACTTTGAAAAATAACTTCTGCGATTATTACTCAAATTGCCTGGTGCCCTTCTATCTGCACTCAGGATTGCTTGCTATAACTGCTAATTCCATTATCTACACACTATCGATATCCCTTTGTCTGATAAGGTGGCTGTGGCCAACGAACCACCTTAGTGTGTAATTTCATTTATTTCACCTGGTTTTCTAAGTAATCGATTTATAATAACTAATTATACAACACCAACCTACTGCTTGTTTGCACAAGTGGAAGTTGGGTAGCTATAGTATTGAACATAATAATTGAATAGTTGAACTGTTTTATTATTCGTACCAGTTGTAGGTTATACAAAATATTGGAATTTGGTTAAATAAACAAATTCCCAAGAAATTTACTTATACCCTATGTGCGCTTAACTTGTATATAATAACCTTGAATCATTGTTTTATTTGCTTTATCTGTCAGTTTACATTGACAGAATTTAAAAATTTTGGATCACGTGACTTTGGTGTCTCCAATTCGTTTAGAATTATATATAAAGAGCTTGAATGTAAATTCTATTTTACCTTTATTTATCTTTCATTTAGGATAAAGATTTTGTTGCACCAGAATTTATTTTTTCTATTACTAACTTTAAATACAGAGTTTCATATGAAGATAGGTTTATTTACTGTAAAATTACTGACTATTTAGTTAATCTAATGCTTACGCTTTTCAGTTCAACGGCTTACATTTTTTTAGTTTTACTTATAATTATTACGTCAGTGAGCATTAACGTTTACAAATAATGAATTAATTTGATGTGTTACAGCTTTCTTCAGAATTAAAGTTTCAGCAATCTATTTTCATGTCTCGTTTTCTAAATTTATATTCTGGTAGAAATATACAGTTAACATTAGTTTGTGTGTCATTGGATAAAGCAATAATTTGGGTAAGTTTACCATTTTTCCATATATTTATTCAATAAACGAATTTTAATTATTGGATACTTAATATCTTCTTTTCATTCATCTGTGTCTTTGTATACATGCTAATCCAAATTTTCTCTTTCGGCTCCCGTCTCTCTGCTCCATTTTTTAATTTGTAAGGTTGTGGTTTACGAAACTCATGGCGCTTACTATTATTACTAAAAAGTCTTATACTTATACATTTATACTAATCCAGTGGATATAATAAATCAGAGCACACATGTAAAGTGTTCTCATTACTTCGCTAGCTGCTGAATTACTAGATTGCGTTAGGTTAAAGCCACCCAGTCACAATCGTTCTGTGGTATTGTCAAGGAGCCATCAATAACAAAAAGTTTGGTACCAAAAATGAAAAACCTTTTTACGTTTGTACTTGTAGGTTTAAGAAGTGTAAATAAATTGATGTTTAAGTATTTAATTACTCTCCGAATACACTAAAACCGTTGTTTCTAAAACATGGTTTTATGCATAGTTGCTCTGTCAGCCAGTCTGTCTCTAACATTCAGCAAAATTTGACTAACAACGATTATGTAACAAGTTTTCAAAAAATTAATGGCTTAATAAATGTAATGAGATATTGAAATAATAGAGTTATTATTATAGTAACTTATCTGAAGCAATCAGTAAGAGGTTATATAACAAGGAATCTCCAAATGTCGTAGTTTAATTCCCAACTCTTACTCAACTACCCCATAACAATAAAACACCATTTAGAAGGGGTGATATTGATTTTAGACGAAACATGAGCTAACTATATACAATCTTAATTGAATTTTATTTCCGTAATTTCATAATCGTAAATTCTTCAGTAGTGTTTCGTACTAAATTGAAATATGTTGTAAGTATGTTATGCGAGATCTAGATTCTCACATAAATACGTTAATTCGTCAGTATTCATTATGCGGTAAAGTATTTGTTGCATGACCTACTTCTATTCCCTTCCGTTTTTAGAGTTTCGTAAAGATATTCATCCAATTTTTAAATAAATTTGGTTTTAATATGCATAAGATAGTTGAACTTCGTACTAAAAAAAAATTTGAGCAGACGTATTTCTAGACGTAAAGAAATTTCTTAAATACAATAAAGACTAGAAAATTACAAGTTGTCAAAAACATTCATATTCTGTGGTTCTGTAATTATAGGATTCAACCCTAATTTCAATATAAACGTAATTAAAATTTACTAAATTACACTTGGGAGTAATAATCGTTACACAATCTATTGTTTTATATCAAATTATAATTTACAAAAGTGAATTTGATACTATAATTTGAACTTTATCTAAAGTTGCTTTTGTAATCTCGTGATTTAGTACTCACTAAAGCAACCACAAAAATAACCTAAGATCAATAAATCTTAAAATTAGAAATTTATATGGAGTGGTTTATAACAAATACGAGTTTAAATTGAAAATAAAAACTTCTAAGTGGTTTGAGTAAGAAAATTGATTTTCGTGAAAATCAAAGCAAAATTATTATATAACTAAAATTAGTTTCGCAATATTCCGTAAACCGGGGGAACTTCGACATCCGGGTAAACTTCGACACCTACTATAATTTTTGCCTTTTTTTAAATTTTATATTACTTAAGTATTCTTTTCTGTTGATTATGTTTCTCTTTCTTTTCAGATTGATTTTGGTGAACAATTAGAATAAGTAGGTACCTACCTAGGTAGGTATTAAGATGCCGCTCACATATGCAAAGAAGGTGGGGGGAAGAAGTTATCAAAGTTATCCTTGAGAAAATATTACCAAAGCTATTGAAGCTGTAAAGCGGGGCATGTCCCAGTTGGCTGCGAGCAATAATTTCAAGGTCCCGAGGACAACTTTGTTGCAAAAAATCCACGAAAAGCGTCCCAGACAAGTAAGTCGTCCTACTGTGCTAACCCAAGAGGAAGAAGCGTTGATAGCAAAATCTTTCCGGATAGTGAGCGACTGGAGAAGACTTTGTACATTGCTTTGCGGCAAGGAACAACTTAAGCACTCGCTTAGCCACCAATATTAAACGCCAACGAGCTGCGGTTGGTGCAACACAAATAACCGAATTTTTTAATAACTTTATAGATAAGTTACAGAATGCTTTGCCGCAAAACGTCTACAACTACGAGGAGACGAATATATCAGATGACCCGAGGGCCAAGAAAGTTTTAGTCCCCAGGGGAACTAAGCGAGTGGAAAGGGTCCAGGAACATTCGAGAACTTCGATAAGTGTGATGGTTTGCGGCACAGTAAAAGGTGACCTGCTACCCCCGATGGTTGTCTATAAAGAACAACATCTTTACGAAAACTGGACGATTGGGGGGCCTAAAGACACAGTGTATGACTCAATATTAAGCGGGTGGTTTGATATGGTGACCTTCGAAAGATGGTTTTTTGCTTCCTTACACCAAACAAAATACCGCTCCAGAAGAATTAAAAATTGTGATAGGCGATAACCTCGCGTCGCACTTTTTACCTTGCGTTGTAGAAGCTGGCTTAGCCAACAATATATGCATGACACCCCTCCCTTCCAACTCTACGCACTTAATGCAATCGCTAGATGTCAGTTTTTTTGCTCCGTTGAAACGAAAGTGGAGGTTTTGGATAGCTGGAGAAATTAATCACGTCGAAAAGGGGCCATCCCGAAAGAGCAATTCCCATTGCTTTTAAGCCGGTTATGGGTACACATACAAGCAAATACAGCAAAGAACCTGCAGTCCGAATTTCGATCAACAGGGATAAGCCCTTTTAGCCTTGAAACAGTTTTAGCAAAACTTCCATCTACACAGTAAAATTCGGTAAGGTCTTTGGATGAAAGTTTACTGGAATTTCTGAAGGAATCTCGTGGTTACAATGAAGGAACAGCAATTCGCAAAAGGGGAAAGAAAGTTTCGACAAAACCAGGTGAACAAATGAATCGAAATCAGTTACGATGGCACCCAATTTTGCAGATGCCGAAGAACTTGATGTTTTATCAGGTGAAGCAGCCACTAAGACACCCAATTCTGCAGACACCGAAGAATGTGATGTTTTTCCACCAAAGTTTCCAACAAAGCCAAATCAAAAAACAAAAAACCAAAGGTAACCTGCCTTAACCCTAAGGTAAAAACCACGAAGCCAGTAGCCTCAATGTCACCCGGAAATATTGGTAGCAACACTGACTCTTACTGCTCATTATGCAATTGCAGTTATAAAAATTACACTGGCAAAAATGATTGGATCTGTTGCGTCAGCTGCTTGAAGTGAGTCTGTGGCACTTGTAATCTTGGTTCAGATGACCCCCAATATGAATGTTCTTCTTGTGTCTAGCGCTCAATTTGCTTGATATCTTATTCCGAGTACACTAAGTGCGTAACGTGCAATAAATAGGTTTGTGGACAGTGTAATAAAGGCTCAAACCGAGCAAATTACGAATGTCCCGTTTGCCAGGATGACGACGACTAAAAAATGACTATTAATATTATTACAGTTTTTGTTTGTTGTTTTTAGTTGTTTGTTTGTTTACTTTGTTCACTTTTTTTGAGAATGTTCCTTTTGATTTAATTTTTTATGAAATTTGTTTTTTTAACCAAATGTGGCTTAAAACCAAAGGTTTTTACTTTAATGCAATCATTTTATAATCACGCTTTTTTACTGTTCTGTTTGTTTGTTTACTTTGTTTATTACTAACTATTTTTGAGAATGTTCCTTCCTTCCTTTCACTTAGTTTTTAGAGAATGTGATTTGCTTTTTAAGCCAAATGTACCTTAAACCAAAGTTTTTTACTTTAGTAAACAATAGTTTTATAACATGTACTCTTTTGTACTCTTATTTGATACCTAGTTTTGACCTTTAAAATATGATAAAACAGTATAGAAGTAACCCAATTTTACTTTTTTTTGGGTCGAAGTTACCCAGGAACTGTCCTACTTCGACAATCTACTAAAATACATAAGGTGTCGAAGTTACCCCATATACCGGGTAACTTCAACACCAAAAAGAGACCAAAAAAGGGGGGGAAGGGAGTGGGGAACAAATCTGGTATTTTCCTAGTTGAAAGCCAAGACATCAAGTGTTACAACGCCACAAGAGCCAACTGTTGACACATTTTGGTGGTCGAGACTAAATATATCAAAAACCTGTCGAAGTTCCCCCGATTTACGGTAATTTACTTGTAAGATATCAACATTTTAAATGTCATTTCAATTTCCAATAACGTCAAGTTATACCAATTATCCTAAAGGAGAACCCTCCCAAGTAAAATTTTTATGGTAAACGACTATTCCAAAAATAACCCGATTCAGCAGATAAAGTTCAATGTAAGGTTTTACTCACACCTCTTCGTATTGAACATTTTTTTTGTGGCGGAGACAAGTCCGTGTAAATATCATGACAACGTGTTCATCAAAGAATCGCATTAATCTAACTAAGCTCAAAAACACGTTATTCCTTTAAACTTTCACTGGTTCGTGGAATCTTACAACGCTAAGGATGATGAAAAATCCACTTAATCTAATAATTTTTGGATTTTATGAATCAAACTTAAATATTGTCCAGCCTTATGTATCTGTAAACTGCAACTAGATTCTCTTAACTAAAAATAAAATGTTCACTGCAGCAAAGGTCAGCTTAATTAGTGCAAATAGTAGTTTTTCCATAATGGTACATGTAAATTGAAGTAAAACATTAGAAGACAAAGATTTAAAATATCTGGTGTGGAACAACATACGACCTCCCAACCTACAAAATAGAAATGAATTAGTATTTTTAGGTCAGAAAATCTCATTTTCTCGGACCAAGCCAGACACTTATTGTGATAGCCCGGTAAAAGCTTTTTTCGGACAGTCAATGGAAATGGACCATATTTCCTTATCAAATCGTAAAGAAAAGTATCTCTTTTCTTTATAGCAACCATTTCTTCATAGTAATCATTCCTTTATAAAGAATTATTAATTATTTATTGGAATAAATATTAAACGTATTATTAACGTTAGAAAAACTTGTGGTTGCACAATGTTTTCACTGTAAATTATTAAATGATAGTGACGATTTTAATAAAACATCCTGACGAATTCCTCCATTGGACGTAGAAAATTCAGTACGTTCTAGAACAACATCAGACGGATTCTGGTATCTACTGTTTGACGATGATGGCTGATTAAAAAACATTTTTGACGTCGCCGTTTCATTGTTAATGCTTTCTTCTATAAATTCTTCTGGAGTCGTGTTTGATCGCCATCCTCAATGATTTTTGAGCCTCCTGATATCCGCTCCACCCTCAGCGAGAAAAGCAGTTGACGTTCGACGTAGGCACTGTCCAATGTAACCGCCTAGGTTGGGCAATTTCAAACAAAGCGCAATTTTCTTCGGCATCTTGTAGATCCCCACGGGTTGCACTATACATTTATTGTTCATATATGATATGAATAATCTTTAGTGATGGAGGTGCTTTGGACGCAAGCTTATATATACATATCTCCTATGCGCAATCTCATTAATTTCTCTCATTTCCGTCATGACAGTGAATATACGCTTCTTCCTGGTCTTAGGGTCATGGAGGGTGACAACCAAAATAGAGCCGGTATCCTCAATATCCTTCACATTTAGCTTTCTTAGCTACTTACTACGACATGCCCCATACAGACCGAAAATTAACGACACTTTAATCATAAGGAAAGTATCGTTAGGCGCGTCTATCAAAAATTTTGACATATCCTACGATAGAATTTTTGATTTTTTGCCTCATATCCCTCAATTTGGCGCTTTAAATATAACTGTAACTGCCCATAATTCGCTATATCGACGTTTTCTTTCACACTCAACGTACGTCTCAACATGGAATATGTCGACCACAGCGTGGAAGATTTCAGACTTTCAGCTTGTAATCAAATATAAACATAAAACTTGAAATAAATAAATAAATGTATTCAGGAAAACTAACCCTTTCATGGAAAAAAGCCAAGTATAATTTGTTCGTCGATATCCCTTACATTCTTTGAAGTCGTCCAACAATTGAAAATATTGCAGGTCTTCTCATATTTATCTCGTGATTTCAAGGGTAATAAATTAGCAGCAGCTTCAAGCGCTAATACCGATATTTCAGGATGATTATTTATTTCCATCTTCACGCGATAACACTTGAGAAAATTTTTGTTTATCTATTTTTCTTTAGTTGCTGCAATGATGATGATTTAATTCTCGCGCTTGCCGTGTTTTTTTAAATAACTATAAGTTTTTGTTATAAACGAATAAGTTCAACGTTAAATATGTAATTAAAAGTTATTATTAATTTTATTAAATACATAAGTAAAAAGTTTACCTCTAGTAGGATTTGAACCTACGACCTGTACTTTGCTAGAGTATCGCGCTAACCAACTGCGCTACCGAGATTCAAGCCCTAATCGATCTAAATTTTCTTTATGTATGTAGAACTGATATAAATTCTAAATATAATAGTTTAGAATATAATAATTTAGAATTTACTTAAGTTCTACATACAGAAAGACAAACTTTACATCGGTTGGGGCTTGAATCTCGATAGCGCAGTTGGTTAGCGCGGCAGCGCGGCACTCTAGCAAAGTACAGGTCATAGGCTCAAATCCTACTGGAGGCAAATTTTTTATTTATGTATTTAATAAAATTAATAATAATTTTTAATTACATATTTACCGTTGAACTTACCTGTTCGTAACAAAAATACTTAATAATTTAACAATAGTCAAGTTGATTTGGTATGTGTGACTCCTTGCGATGTTCCATTAATATAAGTAATTTGATTGTAATCTCATTACATTTAGAATTTACATCAGTTCTACATTCATAAAGACCTATCTTTAATGAAAAAAATAATAAAATAGTTAGTCTAAGATAACATTCAACTGATTTCCATAGTACCCTAGCTTTGAATTATTTAAAAGTATACAATAACTTGACATATTTTGACGTTTACTTGAAAACGTGACATTTATTATAAAAGGGATATTATAAAGGATGAATTTGATTGTGAATTGATGGAAGATGCTGTTATACGATATGGAATTGTTAAGGCGGCCAACAAAACAACGTGTGATTTATTACCGTCGAAGTCTCGGACGTGATATGAACAAACATACCAAATTTTCGAAAAGTGGTGCCTGGAAAAGAAAGTAATATGCATTTATAACAATGTGTTATTGGCGTATTTGTCAGAAAAATCAGAAAGGTTGAAATCGTCTTCGTTGTGGGGTTTATATTTGATACTAAAGAAATATCTACATAAGCAAATATCTTAAATTAACAGCGTTTATGAAGAAAAAATCCGTAGAGTATAAAGCAAGGAAACCGAGAGTACTTAATAAAGAGGATATCGACAAGTTATGAGAAGCTTCGGACGAACAATATCTAATGTTGATTGTGGGTTATACTGGAGCATGTAGACGAGAAGAAATCACTAATATATTAATTGACGGCATGGAAGACAAAAAAATATGTTTTTGATTGAAATTCCAAACACCAAAGCAAACAATTCAAGATCACTCATTATTAATGGGGAGAAAAAGCTAAATTTCCATACGAAGTATGTAGTGCTATGCCCGACCAACGTTCCTCTTTATTAATTACAATAAAAACCCAAAGGAATACACAGGACATTGTTTTAGGCGTGGTTCGGCGACTTTGCTAGCTAATGAGGTAGTGACATCATAAACTTAAAACGACATGGTGGTTGGAGTTCATCTCCAGTTGCTGAAGGTTATATTGAGGATTCAAATCAGAATAAGGTCTATATAGCTACATAATTCAAACATCAGGTAGCTCAACAAAGAAATTGTCTCAGAAATTCATTACAATGTACGCATTTCGAAAAATCTCACGTCAACGAACAATTTTGATATACCGTGCTTACAGATAAGTAATGCTTATAATTGTAGGTACGTTTAATATAACTATTCAAAAATAATGTTTATCTTAGTAAATAAAAAATTTACGATTCTTACAAAATTGTTAAAATTGGTTAATAAAGAGTTCTTGTTATAAAAATGTAAACTGAATAATATGTTTGCGGTACAACACTGTGCCTATTTAAAAAAAAAATATTGTACGTAATACGCCACAAAAGTGCTTTTACTGGACTTACAGGCTTCCAGCTCTCGTCTGCAGCTCACCCTGGAATTTGCCTACTCCTCCAGCAACAGACCGCTTTCGGGACTTGCTACGGAAACTATTATTATTTCATACAGCATCGTAACACCCATTTTTTAAGTCGATGATTTCAATCCGGAAAATGAGGCTTTACGGTATCAGGTCCGGTAACACCTTTATCGAACTCAAATGAAATAAATCAATAATCAAATTAATACTACAAAAAAATACAAAATTAATAAATATGATAATTAAAAAGAAAAAAGAAATATTTACATGTGTATAAGAAGCAAAACATTAACAGTAACATTAATGGTGCAATCTCTATCCCCAGTTATTTCAAATCTCAGTATACCATCGTGGAGAGTGGAGCTCGATGGGAGCACTTGTAGTAATAACATCTTTGGATTTCTTGGTTCATACTTACACAAAATTTTCCCCTCCTTGGATCACTTTAGCCACCTTTCTTTTTCCTCACAATAGATCCTTTGTATATTTTTCCGTCACGTATGAACTCTTCCATCTTACGTGTCTTTTAAGAAAGGAAAGTACCGCACCCGCGTTTGCTAATAAAATCGTCGATCTGCGGCGAAAACTATGCCCGGTGAACAATTGGGGATTTGCTAATCCTAGAAACTGCGCCATTTTCTTGGGAACTCCACCAACTGTATGAATTCCAACGCGCTGGGAAATGTATTTGCCATTACGGTGTCCTACGAATAATTTGTTGTGACCTAAATCCTTGGGCCGCAAGACAACGTATCTTCTGAACAATTCCAACACATTTATGCTGCCCGTTTCATCAATTACCGTAAAGGCTCTTCTTTTATTCGTTTTGGAGAAAGGGATTACCAATTGTGCAGAAATCTCCTGAATCGTGGCGACATCCACAGGCGATGCCGATGTCACCAACAACCTGAGAAGAACACAAAACTGTCAGCAAATGTTGAAATGTACATCTAAAATTATTACCTTTGCCAAAAGATATTGATTGCCTTTCACAAATTTTACATTATCTATGGTGAGTGTTCTCGGCTGCATACGGTGATAAACAACAGAAGGTCGAAACATTCACGTTTTCATGAAATTGTAGCATCGCTTTGACCACAATGAAGTACTAAACATTTTATTCTACTATAAAAAGACCAATAATGATTCCATCAAATGAATATTAAAAGTAACTTACCAAATCAAAAAAATACGTCAACATTATTTCCTCATTGATTTCACTGACTCCGTTTTCTCTTTTCCAGTCACAAAGCTGTTTATATTCTTTACCGTATCTTTCATTATATTTACACAAAACATCATCCGGAATGTTATAATTTGTTGATATTTCGTCACCGAAAATTCAACAGAACAAACAATACAAGAAGCAACCTTAGAAACTAGCTTTCCATAGATGACCACATTCTAAAAAAATTTACATATTTTTTTGTAGTTTATTCGAGAATTGCCGTATAAAATAAAACGGATTACGACATACGTCTGAGAAACTTTTACAGTAACTCGTATCAAAATTCCAGACGAGGCAACTGTTCCTGTAAAAATGGGTTTCCCGGCCTTATATCGTAATAATAAAAACAATTTTAGGGTAATTATGCGCGCTCTTTTACAATAAGTTCATTACTAAAACAGGCAACATAGTAAAAACAAAAACAATAATATATGTCAAACAGATGTTTAAAACTTCATGTCAGATAGAGGTTAATAGCCATATAGATGCTAACTTAAAAAAAAAACAAAACCGATCACTCCTGTAAAACTATCTATAATACAGCTCACGCATTTTCAATCATATTTGAACGATTTTCACATTTATTTCGCTCTATATTAACAAACATAGTAAAGGAAAGTAACGTAAAATTCAACTTTCTTTAAGAAATATACTTAAATTTTACCATAGGAATTTTTTTGCTGCTATATTACGCGACGTATCAAAAAATTTCATACAACGTAATTAATATATATTATTAAGGTGTATATATTGGTATTTTTATATTTTTCAAAAATACAGCTAATTCAGAAATATTTGATAAAAATGAAAAACAGCTCCCAATAACCGCCCCCCCCCCCCGCTCTTCGCCGTTGAATTTCTCTCAAAATCCAATCAGCTCCAGTAGAAAGGAAAACAAGCATAACCATACAATTTTAGGTGCGTAGGTGTTTTCTTTCTGGAGTTATCGTGGATAATAACATACACACACGTACACGCACACGCACACGCACACGTACACGCACACGCACACGCACACGCACACGCACACGCACACGCACACGCACACGCACACGCACACGCACACGCACACGCACACGCATACGCATACGCACACGCACACGCTCACGCACACGCACACGCACACGCACACACACACGCACACGCACACGCACACGCACACGCATGCTATTTTAGTGACGCTATAGCTATCAGCATAAAGAATCTATACTGTGCGTTGCGGAGGCTTATTAAAATAAAAAGACTGTCAAATTAACTCAAAGAAGAACGACAAAAGGTGTCGTATATGCAGTGGACCGCGGGTGGTCATGTTCAGCATCTGCTGCTGTTATTCTGTGTTGTTTCAAAATTATCCTCAATATTACTTATAATTTTGCTTGTGTTGTTATCACTTTCAGTAAAATAGGTATATCAAAACTAAATCAACCCCCTTTAATACACAGTGTAAGAAGATGGTAGTCAGTAGTTCTGACAACCAGTACATTGCAAAAAGACCATTTTTTTTTGTTTTTCAAGCAAATAATATACAGAGTGCTACATCCGGTAATTTTCAGTGGTTTATGGTAGAAACAGTTTCCTTTATTTGACAAAACCTTTGGCTGGCCACAAAACAGGACCGTTCCTTCCAATCCACCTATTTGGGTATTGTATATTCAATAGTGCCGTAATTTCCCGTTTACTGTGTGTTGGCACGCCATCATGTTGAAATCAGACTTGTTGCCTGATGCTTAATGGCAAATCTTCTAAAAGCTCTGGTAACATAGTATCTAAAAAAAATATGGTAATTTTCCCCATTCAAACGGTGTGGTAGAAGATAAAGTTCAGGTCCGCCCACACGTGTAAGTTGCTCGAGTTAAATACTCCGTCTCTTGTAAATCAAGCTTCGTCCGTAAACATAATGAATTTTTGAAGGTTTCTCTGAGATTGCAGCGGCGAAGAACCCAGCGACAGAACAATAGTCTTGGCTGAGAGTCTCCAGGTTTCAAAGCTTGCACTTTTTGTCTGGAATACGGGTGGAGGCCTTGATCATGTAGAACTTTCCAAACTGTCATATGATTGACATCAAACCTTCTACCTATTACTCGAGGGCTTACCAAAAGATCGTTTTCAACCATTTCAAGTATATTCTCCGAAATCCATTAGATTTTTCACCAAATTTTGGATGAAAGCGTCCATTTTCCTGTGCACACCTTTTCTAAAGATATGTACACTTGGTTGAGGGTGACATGGATCTTCTCCGGGCTTCTTGCGCATTTCGTTTCGCTTCCACAAAAACCAAGAGCAGAACAAGAAGTTCTACATTTTGGTAAGTGTTCATTTTTGTGCGTGACATTAGAGAAAATGAGCAAAAAAACAGTAATAACTACAAAACAGATAAACACTAATTTATACAAAACATCAAAAGACTAATACCAGACAGCAAAAGACTAATTTTACCTAAACAGCAAAAATGACGTTTCCATCATCGTACTCGTTTGTTTTATTTTTTAATAACACAAGGCTACTTGACTTCTTTTGCAATTTTAGTTTGTTCCTATTTTAATAGTTACCTGAAATTTATCAAGATTTCTTGCATAAATATGGAAAAGTGTTGTAAATAAATGTTGTAGTAGACAATTCAAGCATTTTATAAATGTTTCTTTTTAAAAATCCATTAGGTGGTTATACAAATATCATTATTTGAAATATTTAATCGATCGCCATTTTGTTATTTTTCAAAATATGAAATAATTGTACATAGAAATGCTTTAGTAAATCAAATGCCGATTTTAAAAGTCTATTATTTCAAATATCACTTTAAATAAGAAAGATATGACGATTGCTAAAAAATCTTATGGGGTCGTATAACTACGACCGGAGGTTTCAAATCAAAATTCGTTACTAAAAGGAGTTGTTGGTTTCGATGAGTTCTCATTTTCAGGTGTTACGACTTAGTAAGTATTTACACCCTATATATATATATATATATATATATATATATATATATATATATATATATATAGGGTGTCAAAGTTGAAAAAATAAATCAAATTTTCTTTCATATCTTTCGACTGCTTTGAGCCAATTTTATAAAGTTTCTTATGTTAGAGTTTCTTGTTATGATAAATTCAAATTTATCATCGATTTCGGCATATTTCCTACAGGGCGCTATAAGCAACCATTAGGACATGTTTAAACCGATACTTTTTTGTGCTACACTGCAGGCCTTTTTAGTATGGAATAATAGTTTTCCCTACCTTTTCTGCTTAAAAAGGTATACCTTCTTGATATCGTTAAAAGCACCGCTTTCCGAGAAAAACAAATCTTAAGCGCATGATGCGTGAGCGCTTTTACTTAGGTAAAAAACTTTAGCCACCTTTGCTTTTAGTTACCATATCGATTGTTTAATTTATTTATCAAACGTTAGTTTTTTTCTGTCGCTTTTCAGTTGATAAAGATCCATGATTATGGTTCACAGTTTCACTAATTCTGAAATGGTGGATATGCTTGTAGTCTAAGAACTTTTCCATTGCAATGGTCGAAGAAGTGTACGAATTTATAGGGAAAAATATCCTTTCCGTAGAACTCCACATCGGCACACTTTTGCTAATATCGAAAGACGTCTCCGCAAAAATGGCAAGTTGCAACCAAGCCGTGTAAACTCTGAACGCAGACGAACCATAAGCACGGTTGAAATAGAAGAAGAGAATTTGGACGCTGTTGAAATAGATCGAAAGTCCAGCACGCGACGTGTAGGATTGCAAATGGGAATTTCGAAATCATCACTTCATAGAGTTTTTCAAGAATAATTATTTCAACCCTTTCATATTCGAAAAATTCCAGACATATTGCCCATGCATCACGATCAACGTTCTGTCGATTTAATATTCATAGAGGAATCGAAAATCTAAGTTTTAGTAAAAAAAATGTGTTCATGGGCGAAGTTACTTTTACTAGATGCGGTATTTTCAATGTTCATAATGAACATGTTAATGCAGTTGAAAACCCTCATGAAACGAGAGTATTTCATTATCAGTATCAATTTCAGGTAAATATCTGGGCTGGAATTGTAGACACCTTTATTATTGGCCCCTTTGTACTGCCAAATGGGCTGAATGGAGATAGGTATTTTAACTTTTTAATACAAAATTTACCTGTTTATTGGATGATTTGCCTTTACTCCTTTTCGTGGCCTTTGATTTATGCATGATGTCGCACCTCCTCATTTTGCTTTAAGTGTATGACAACGTTTAGATATGGTATATCCACAGCGCTGGATTGGAAGAGGAGGTGACGCACCTGTGAACTGCCCAGCTCGATCACCGGACTTGCACCCTGAGATTTTTTTTTGTGGGGTGCCTTGAAATCAGTTTATGCATCCCTGGTTAATACGCAAGAAGATTTGTTGCCAAGAATAATTCATAAAGCCAATTTATTGAAGAATAGTCCTGAAGTATTGTCCACAGTACAATGTAATTTTTTAAAAGAATTAACTTGCGCATGCAGGAAAATGGTGGAAATTTTGAACATTTGTTGAATTAACAAATTAAATACCTTCCAGAAGAGTCCACTTGTTAAAACAAAATTTACATTACATAATTTTATTTTTTTAATTTTTATTTAGCTTTTGGTTGATAATAATGCAATTTAATTGTTTAACTTTGTTCTTCATATTGTTTTTGTTTTTTCTTCAATAATTATCTTAACTTAAAAACTTCATCCTTCTTTATTTTATTCAATAAATCGGCTTCGTGAATTATTCTTATTATTATTATAAATTATTATTATACTTAGGATAATTTTCATGCATCATGAGCTTTAGATGCGTTTTTCTCGAAAACTGGTGCTCTTAGCGATATCAAGAAGGTATACCTTTTTTAAGCAGAAAAGGTAGGGAAAAAAACTATTATTCCATACTGAAAAGGGCAAAAAAACGTTGTAGCGGTTTAAACATGTCCTAATGGTCGCTTGTAGCGCCCTCTAGGAAGTACACCGAAATCGATCATAAGTTTGAATTTCTCTACCCAAGAAACCCCCATATAAGAAATCTTGTATAATTAGCTCAAAGCAGTCGAAAGATATGAAAGAAAATGTGATTTATTTTTTCAACTTTGACACACTGTAGCTTCATTATTATCAACTTTTGGACTAAGGCGCAATCGGCTTATTTTTAAGTAAGTAATCCTCATTACCCTTTTGGCTATGCAACTTAGGAACACCCTGTGTATATCTGTAATGTTCTGCTGTACATAAATGACCTTATTTCTTCAACAACTAACCCCATCCATTACTTTGTTGACGATAGCACTCTTCACTGTAGTTCATCCCAGTCTACTCATAGTGATAATCCACCGTCTATGTCAAATCAAGATATTAAAGCTGAAATGGCAAATTCAATCAACAAAGGCATTCAACGTATTCTCGAATTGGGAAGCAATAATCTAGTTAAATTCAGTGCTAACAAAACTCAGTGTTGCCTTATGTTCGCCAAAAAAGATCGAGCGATTAGGCTTATAAATGACCCGTCCTTAACTTCTCATATACAGTCCCTTGAGCATAGAAGGACGGTTTCAGTTCTTTCTTTGTATTATCGTTATTACAATGGCTATTGTGCTGGTGAATTATATTCTTTGATACCATCTCGGGCTATCTTTGCGAGAAACACTCGGTGGGCTCATTCACATCACCAGTATGCAGTACAAATCTCCACTTGTCGTACCAAACGGGCGCAATCCACATTTTTCTACACGGCTTCTAAACTCTGGAATGATCTCCCTAGTTCCTGTTTTCCTCTCACTTATAATATGAGAAAATTTAAGGTAGCTTTCATAGGCATCTCTTGGCAATTCACTATCCCTCTATCCATCCTCCTAAGTGTTCCTGAGTGCTTTAGCACGACAGGCCTAATTTAGCCTGTTCAGGTCCACAATCATAAAAAAAAAGTGTAAGTATGCTGCAATCGGTTGTGCCAAATTCAGGTACATTTTTTTATGTTAATTGTCTACTATAAAAGAGACAGAAACAACTTTTTTTTCTTCCTTGATATTTACATAACTGGTAAGTCTACTACAACTTTTATTGCTTCTATCCTTTAAATAACTTTATTGTGCATATATCGACACTAGTTTATTTTTTATTTTCACTATTATATGTAGTATTACTTCAATATTTGTCTAATCTATTTTTGTAGCTTTGATTTAACTAAACTATCTTTTGTACCATTTCACGCCGTTTGCAACACATATTTTAGTTCTATTGTATAACCGTCAAAAGTATGCACTGGATCTCTAAATCTTAAAATATTATGTGGTAAATTAACCTACCTTCCACATAATGATCCATATGGTGAGCATTTTGCTTCGGTATGTTCGGTGTTATTGAAAGAAAAATACCTAAGAACTCTATGTTTCTGCATAATTAGCTACTCGCATCATTAAGCATACATTCAAATTTTATGACAGTTTTTTAATGCACCTAAATCTTCCTGATGATACACCGTCGAATTTGTTTCATATATCACTAATATTTGGTACATTCTTCAAAAACTTTCGATAACGATTCTGTTACATGGGCTGTTACTATATTATATGAAGAAACTACTCAGGAAAATGATGAAAAACTAAATTTTCTTTAAAAAATATGTTTACACATTTTCTTGTAAAATTAATCGTTATTTAGGTATTGTAAACACTTAAATTTTGCCTTGGTAACTTTCTGGCCGCAAAGTTACGCGTCGTATCATAAAATTGGGTATAACATAATTAACAGATATCGATAAGGTCTATATGTTGCCATTTTTATACCATGTAGTATACAAATGGTACTGAAATATCTTATAGAAACCAGAAACTGCTCCCCCCTACTCAGCTCCCTCCCGATGAATTTCTCACAAAATCTAGTCAGTTGTAGGAAATATGAAATCAAGCTGAAAAACAAAATCTGAAGCACGTACGGATTGTCGATTATGGAGACTAACATACGCTTACACGCACACACACACGCACACGGACACGCACAGGCGGACACGCAAACGCACATACGCACACGCACACGAACACGCACATGCACACGCAGATGCACACGCACACGCACACGCACACGCACACGAACACACACGCACACGCACAGACACGCACACGCACAGACACACGCACAGGCACACGTACACGTACACGCATACGCACACGAACACGCACACACACACGCACACGCACACTCACACGCACACGCACACGCACACGCACACGCACACGCACACGCACACGCACACCCACACGCACACGCACATGCACATGCACACGCACACGCACACGCACACGCACACGCACACAGACATCATGGCAAGTCTTGGCAAAACTTTGTCAAACGTTGTAAAATGAGATAATAAGTGGATTTAAAAATGGTGAAAAAAGAGTCGTTTGCATAACCTTTTATCGCTACATATGTACAGGGTGTCCCAACGATAGAGTAAAGTAAGTTTATGCTTAACTAGAATTATTTGTGTAAATATTGTATGGACCATGAGGTAGAGGTAAGAAGTGTGCATTTTTTTAAAATATTGGAAGTTATACAGGGTGTGCCAGAAAAGCAGGACGTAAAAAAGTATGATTTTTTTAAATAGAACACCCCGTATTTGATTTTAGTTTTTAATTCTACGTGTCCATGCAAACATATTTTGTCATACAAAAGATTGGCTGAAAGTTTTTAGTTCTTGAGATATTCGCGTTTAAAGATTATTATGGTCATTTTCGTGGGGTTGATGAATGGGCAATTGTTCCGTTATTTCACAATAAAAAAAATTGATATTTCGTGTGAAAAATGAGTGATATTATACTAACGTTTAGACTGAGTAGTATTTCTAATTTTCTCAACAGGGTGTTTGTTATAACCATTCAAATTTGAAAATTCTTCAATTAAAAAATCAGTTTTTTAATTGCACACCTATATATTTTTATTTCATTTTATTCGGGATTAAAAATCTATCATTTTGTCAAATATATCCTATATCTATCTTTAATAGTTTTCGAGTAATTTCGATTTTTTCACACTAGCTACTTTATTTTCGATAACATTGCATTGCATGGATCTTGGTAGCCATGGAAAATAATAATTGCGTTACTAAGATACAAAGGTTTCCTACTTGTCAAAATAAACACATATTAAATTTGTCGTTTTCGCATTGAACTTGTTATCAATTCTTGTATCAATTATGGATTATTCGACAAATGAATTGATTGATATGATATACGTGTTGGGCGAGGCTGAAAAAAACCCTTTATTGGCACAACGAATCTACAAAATGAAATATCCTGAACGTCGAATACCTACTACTGTTGTCTGGGAAAATTTGATGTATAGATTTGATTCTAGCGGTAGTGTTAAATACTTCAAACGTAAAGTTGTTAATAAAAGGGCAACTAATGAAGAAAAAGAACTTGAAATATTATTAAATATTCAAGAAAATCCCCAAGTGAGTTCTAGAACATTAGCGACGATATGTGATACCTCCAAATCAAACGTGAATCGAACAACGCTGAAGTATAAGTACCATCTCTATCACATTGAGCTTCATCAAGAATTGCGAGAAGAGGATTTTGCAAGACGAATTGAATTCTGCAATATCATTAATCAACGGCTGCAATTAAATAACTTTTTCTGCTCCATAATGTTTTCCGATGAGGCGACGTTTAAAAGTAATGGGGCTGTAAATCGGCATAATATGCACTATTACGCCATTGATAATCCATTTTGGCTACGAGAAGTTCAAAACCAAAATCATTGGTCACTAAATGTGTGGTGTGGTATACTTAATGACCAAATTATCGGTCCCTATTTTTTTGATGATCCATTAACGGGCCATTAGTGAGAAAAATCGAAATTCCTCGAAAACTATCAAAGATAGATATAGGATATATTTGACAAAAATGATAGATTTTTTAATCCCGAATAAAATGAAATAAAAATATATACGGTGTGCAATTAAAAAAAACTGATTTTTTTTAATTTGAGAATTTTCAAATTTGAATGGTTATAACAAACACCCTGTTGAGAAAATTAGAAATACTACTCGGTCTAAACGTTAGTATAATATCACTCATTTTTCACACGAAATATCAATTTTTTTTATTGTGAAATAACGGAACAATTGCCCATTCATCAACCCAACGAAAATGACCATAATAATCTTTAAACGCGAATATCTCAAGAACTAAAACTTTCAGCCAATCTTTTGTATGACAAAATATGTTTGTATGGACACGTAAATTAAAACTAAAATCAAATACGGGGTGTTCTATTTAAAAAAATTATACTTTTTCACGTCCTGCTTTTCTGGCACACCCTGTATAACTTCCAATATTTAAAAAAAATGCATACTTCTTACCTCTACCCCATGGTCCATACAATATTTACACAAATAATTCTAGTTAAGCATAAACTTACTTTACTCTATCGTTGGGACACCCTGTATATGTAGGTTGGAAGTTAATGAGAGATAGCATAATTATCGTAAAAAAATTATTATTAAAATTATTTCATTTCCTTTAATTTCAACTTTGTCGTTTGAATGGTCGTGTGTTTGTTCCTCCCCAAATATATTATGAAACTTTGGAGGCAAAGGATTATAAAATGACAAAATGTTTACATCTTCGAATATCTGGATAATTCATATACCATAAGTCGGTGATAATAATATAAAAATACGACCAACAGATTTCAGCTTTGGGTAGCAAAATAGCACCAAATTGGCATCAAATTATGGCACATAAACGATTTCGATACAATTGTTTGCTAAGTACTCGTCCATTGGCTGCACTAAAAACTGTACAAACTTAAAAAATATTCTAATGTTTATACACTCATATGCAGATCCTCAGGCTGAAAACGTATGATACTCAACCAAAGTATTCAGACAACTTTCACATTTAATCCGATTTTGGTTGACATCTTTGTATTTTATAGGACTCTTATTTTAAAACTCGTCAGTTTTAGTGGTTGCTACATGTAATATCTACAGGTTCAACATCACAAATCGCTGTAAGCTATAAACCACAATAGAAAATAACTTGTTGAAAGAAAATGTTACTTTACTTTTTTTCAAATTAGTGTAATAAACGTTATTAGATGAACACAACGTAATTAATCCTCAGTACTAACAGAATTCTTAAATACCATTAATTCTTACTTAAAGCACTTTGTTGGGGTAAAGCAAAATATAAAAATAATTTTGAACATAAAATATTAAATGCGTTAATCTAGATGAATATTCCAAAAGCGACGTGTCAATGATGATGAAAGCAAGATTGATATATGAAAAATCCGTTCTGTATTTTATAGTAGCAAATCAAAATTCTAAAGTTGTGAGATAATTTTACATTTCTTTCCTAAATTCCACGAATACTTTTTAATAATAAAGTTAATATGAAAGCCAGAAATTCATACGTTACGTAAAAGTGTTGATATTATAATGAAAATTAAAAGTTGTGAAATAAAAATTTTAAATGAAAACTTTTGAAGAAGTTAAATAAAAGTTGCAACTTCCGCCTGCTGCAACCTTCTATCACTATCCTGTAGCTAACGCAAATTATTCCAACCTGAAGTTTGATGTGAAAATTCCCTGAAAACTTGTAAATTTAGTTACATATTGATTTAATCTACGCAAACAAAATTTTTTATTGTACGGCTTTTCAACAAAATCTCTACGTTACGTGTCAAAACTCTGTAGAAAATATCTGTGGTCACGTAACTTGGACATCGGAATCAAAACTTCCGAAGTGCCATATGGTGCTACTATGGACGCGTTTTGCACATAATTAAGCAAGTTTCAAACAAAATTTATTATGGACGAGTTTCTCTAAATTCGTTGAAATTATATATTATGAATATAATTTGGGAATTCCATTTATGTGCGCTTGTTTAAGTGTGAGCGCACTTTTTTGTGATACACTTTTTTAAGTGCACAAACTTTGAAAATGGAAAGGTTAAATTGCTGATTTTAGTTATTACGTCCATCCCTTTGACACTGTTTGCTTACGGCACGTATATGGTGATAGGGATTATAGCCCATATATTGAAAGTAGGTTATAGTCGATAAAAAAATTTATACTAACCATAAAACAGAATGTTAATAAACTTTGATATAAAATTTAATGTAAAATATATACAAAGAATTGTACGCAGAATGTTCTATATAAAATTTTGACCTTAATTTAGTTCGTGTATCTTATCCTTTCTTTGTTGCTGTTGTTATTAGGATAGAACATAAAATTTTCAGTGCGAAAAAATGGCTATTACGACCACGACGACATGCGATGTGGTACAGTAAACAAAAAATGTAGTGAACTAGAAGTAAATGGAGCTATGTGACATTTTAGCTATTAATTTGTTTTTGTTTTTTATTATGGTACTACTCCATATTTAATGGCGTAATGCTGCAAGTAGAGTGAATGTGTCACACCATTTATTCGTATCGTTAAGCACTCTTTATGTATTTAAAATGAATTACAATAATCTATGTAATGAATGTAACACGTTTAAGTAAATTTCTTAATCTACCAGCTGCAAACATAAATAGATTTGCAATATCTTTAATTTTTAATGATATAGTTGTGTAACAAAAGTGGCTTTTTAGAAAAATAAAAAATTTGACTCTTCAACAATTCTAACTGTAAAATGTTTGTATTGAAACCGTAAAAATGTAGATTACCTTACAGGTAATTTAACCTGCATAAAGTCAAATGGGGTTCAAATGTACCACAATGAAAGTATGTGAAATAATATTTTATTCCTAGTGCATACTTACACTAACTGTTTAAAATTTTATTGATCACCGCCAACAAACAAAGTCTTTTTTCAACAATATAGGACGGTAATGTTTATTTGGGGTACATTTTACCCTACATGTCGGTTTATGTGTAACGATTTCGTTCTTAGTTGTTACACTTCCTTTAACTATTAAATGCCATCTTACATATTTTTTATTTTGTTACATACCTTCAGTATGTTTGTTCCACAATTTTGCATAGCCATTTATATTTCGAAGTTTCAAGAAATGGCAAGTTATTTCTACAACGGAATTTCTGAAATGAGAAGGTTGAATTTTACGCTGTTAAATTCAATTGCATTTCCGTTTCGTTTGAGGTTAAATGTGAATCTCGTGAATGAAGGAAGAAAGCTTTGAATTTTCGTAGTTTTCCAACAACATCGCTTAATGCGTGATTTGATCAAAGCTCAATGTATTAATGGAGTGTGATATGTCTTTGCGGATTTTCTTCTATTAATACGTTTCGACGTATATATATATATATATATATATATATATATATATATATATATATATATATATATATATACAGGGTCCGCCTTTGGGAGCTGATCCTATGAGTATCTGCTAAACCAAACTTACTATAATTTTGAAAATTTGGTAACAGGGTAATGATGTTAGGGCTAACTCATCTAAAATATTTTCACGTTCGTACCACTTCCAATTGTACCGGAAGTCGGTACTTAGTCGCTTATTTTAAACGGAACACCTCGTATATTAATACATTTTTGGATTCTATGTGGAATTTTAAGGTAAGTTTGTTAAATAAACTAGATATGAACTTTCAGTCGTTTAAAAAAAACAATTTTTCTAAAAAAATTGACAGATGCGGTCTAAGTAATAGCTCGTTAATTGTGCTGTTCCTGTCAAACAATTTGAATAAAACTTTGAGGTGTTGTAGACAAAGGTTTATTGCCAGAGTGCAAAAAATGACATTTGTGTTTTTCATAAAAATAAAATGATGAATGTCTAAACTTGACTATCAAGAAATGCAAGTTACTCAAAAAAATCAAATGGAAACCCCTATTTTTTATTACTCAGATCGATTTAACGTCAAAAATTAAGGTAAGTTGGTTTAAAACTTTATTTGCCTAAACGTAACAAATTCATACTTATTATCAAAAAAGTCCCAATTTTAAAATTTGTGATAAAAATGAGCTACATACTTAAATCTAGTATTCCTTGTTCGTGGTCACCATGGAAACCAAATAATTGAGAATTGAAATAAAGACAAATATTTGAATAAATTAACTGCAAAAAATTATAAAAATTGATAATTTTGTGATTCATGTCATTTTTGCCAAATAGAAATTTTCTAAGTCATTTTTTTCAAATTCGATATACAATATAAGTGTAAAAATTTAATACTTTATGAGTAAATCGAAAAAAACTACTTTTTACTGCGGAGGTAATACATACTTATCAGCGCATCATTACACGATAATGATGCTTATTTATTTTGTTTTTCTTTTGTAGTCAATACTTTAATAAAATTGTTGACAGTTTGTGTTTTTCTTGATGAAATGGCTCAACTTAAATATTATAATACAGATTATTTTAATTTAATTTTAATTCACGTAGAATGTCATAGAGTTGTAAAACGAACAGTAAGAACATTTATCGAACGCTATCCTGAGCGCCCCCGACCATCAGCATATACAATAAGACGTGTGGTTCAAAATTTGGAACAGTTTGGCACATTTAAACACTCTGCGCTTCGTAAAAAAACTGCTATTGATAACGAACAGAATGAAGTTATAACTTTAGGATATTTCCGTGCCTATCCTTATAATTCCATAAACGACGCGAAAACAGATATTGGCTTAACACCAACAACTATCAGAAGAATTCTTAAGAAACAATTGTTTAGGCCATACTGTTTACAATTAGTTCAACATTTGAAGAAGCGGATTTCTTGAAACGTATCGGATTTTGTGAAATAATTTTTCACAAAATACAAGAAATTCCTAATTTTTTGACTAATATCATATGGACGGACGAATCTAAATTTACGAAAGATGGCATATTTAATCGCCGAAACTCGCATTACTGGAATAACGAAAATAGCAATCCAATTCACGAATACCATTTTCAGGAAATTTGGAATTTTAACGTATTTTGTGCTATGCGGAATAACGCAATAACGAAAATTTGAGAGGTTTAAAATAGTTGATTGTTGCGATTTATGATTACAAATTTAATTTCTAGGAGAAAATTGTCTTGAGATATTAAACATGTCAGGGTATTTTGAACACCCTGTATACGTATTGGGTAATTTTGTTTGTAGTTCTATGCACTTAATTAGATTCCGTTTTATATATATATATATATATATATATATATATATATATATTTGTTGTCAAGTTTAGTTTTATCGATAAATTTGTGTTACGCGTGTAGCGACTTTTAGGAAAGGTGTATGGCGAGCTTTAGCTTTGTTTGTTTGTGAATTATTAATCCGTAATTTAGGTTGTTTTTCCTTATTATTTCCCGTTTATAGAAGTTTGAGTAAAGTTTATTTGTATATAGTTGTATATAAGTGTAAATAACGTTTATTTCGTTTGATTTCCTTAAAAAAAATTAAGTAATTTAAATAAATAGTGTAGGTTTATATGTATATGATGTCATGTTGGCGACATAAAGACGCTTAAGTCTAGTTGTTCAGTTTATTATTGAGTATGTTGGTTTTAAGTCGTAGAGATTGAATGTGGGATTGATTGTTTGTACTTGAATAAAATATAGGGATATTTTTCGCGTTAAGTCTGCTGACCTTAAACTTTTGAAAGTTCTCGAGTCCTTACGGACGAAAACGAATTTGTGTGTTTGGGGTATCAAATCTTCCCCACCCGTTTTTTTAATTGGTGGAATTAAAGTAGAGAAGATTTGTTATGAGTAGTGGGATTCAAAATCAAAGATGGATTTTTGTGAATAATTATTGGGATTCTGAAATTGACTGCGCTCTTGAGTAGTATTGCGGTGACGTTTATTGTTACGCTTTAAGGGGTGGTTTAGAACGTTGATATTTTGGACCTTGTGGTGTTTAACGAGCGTACTTTTGTGTAGTAAGGGTAGTTTAGCTACTTCTGAAGAAGACCTGTAAAGGGATTTTATTAAAACCGTTCATCACCAAAGGATTATACCTAGTGCCGATTTCGATTTTACGTAAAGTTACCTAGAGGACATCGTCGTGTTGTATTAGTGCTTCAGTGACCTCTTTGGTTTTTCTCGCTTTTGCGGATTTATTTAAAATCAACGTTCTTGCAGTGCCACTTGTTTACCGTCCAAAGCGTGTTTAAGGATAAGGAAACTTTCCCAGTATATTAAAATTATAGTTATTTAAAACAAATTATTAACATTTTGGATTATTGTTGGAAATAAAACCAGTTAAAAGATTAAAGTCAACAAGCAAATTGAGTGCTCAAATTGGTATTTTAAAAGAAGTTTTTAATTAATGCAGTAACATTTTAACGCGATTCAATCAAGGAATTGTTTGTGTATAAAAGAACAACAGTCAACATTTCATTCATCAATTTTGCCAGACCAGGAAGAGTTCATTTCGGTTATAGCAGTAACCGACCACCTTTATCATTTGTTGTAACACAGGAGAGGTGTAATTCTAGACCTTAAGGTAACATAATATTGTTTTTTTATTGAATATTTTCAAGATTTTTGTGTGTTTCGAATTATTATTTTTGTGTGTTAACGAAGGTTTGAAAGCGGTGTCGTTTTTTTGTTAAATTAAGTTGTTTTAAATTTATTTACTGTAATTAATTATAGTTCTGACGCTCCGCCTTCACACTTTGTTATTTATTTTAGTATTAAAGGGCAATTGACCCTATCGTAGTGTGGGTATTTAATCTATATATATATATATATATATATATATATATATATATATATATATATATATATATATATATATATATATAGGTTAAACCGTTTAGACTGGCGTGAAGCAGCATTCTGAGCAGACATCCTGTCGCCCATTAAGCTTTTGTTTTTTTTCTTTGTTTATACGCATTATCGTATGTTTATATTTATATTATTTTTTTATTATTTTATTATAGCTTTGTTTGGTTTTATAAATGTGTTTTAATTCTGTGGAAACCCTTTTGTGTTACATAAAAGTTCTTTTTGCAAATTGCAAGTTACCGGTAGTTTAGTAAATTTTAGCGTTAACGACATTTAGTGTTTTATTTTTTTTTATTATTGAGTAATAACGTTATTGATATATTGTTTTTTTTATTTGATTTTTTTTTTATTGAGTATTAATTCCTTTAGAGTGCATTCTATAGCTTATTTTTTTGTTTTGTTTTGATTATTATTTAATGTCTAATTATTTACACTGAGGTGTATTAACGTAACTTTATTGAGTGTTTACCACGCTTTTATTTGACAAGCGTGTAGTGCTATTTTGAAGCCCGATTTCAGGTAGTTTGCTGAGTTGCTGTCCAGCACACCTGGAATTGATTGCGGATAGGTAAGCGTATGTTTTTGTATCTTTAGACACGCTAGATACTCGTAATTTTGGCACGACATCCCTTATTTTGACTACCAAACATTCTGGCGCCCTTAACCGAACTGATTTTGTCTTCATCCCCTACTTTGACTTACGTACGATTTACTATTCTGGTTGTGCAAAATTTTTAGCAACATCTGACCTACACCCATACGCTGGCTAGTCGGGGAAAAAAGGCCAATTTATCTGTAATCCCGTTATACCACCCGTTTATACCGTTACAAACACTCGAATT
>JARFJB010001633.1:1192500-1282500 GCA_036346205.1 Vesta saturnalis | reverse complement strand
AAACTGCCATTTAAATGTTACTGATTTATTATATTCTAACCATTTACACAAAACACACGTACGGATAATATGAAAATATTGTTTTCATATAAGTAGTAAAAATTTCGAACTAAACCCTTTATTAAGGCTGAATTTATAATTCACTTTAATAGAGATCTATCCATATATTTAAAGCAACATATAATATTTAAACCATGAAACCTCTTTCCAAAACATTTTTCTATTAAATTTTACTACTACCATTTTGTTTTACAGATTTGGGTGGATTTTAATAAAAACATAATTGCCATTCTCAATTACGCTAGGTTTCTTTCGGGATAATCGAGGACACAACTAACAAGCGGATAAATGTTTTACTTACTTTATATATGTTTATATTCAATGGGGCGGACCTACATATATAAATTTACATTCACGGAGTAATCTAGGTGCCTACTATTAAACCCCAAATCTAGTTTCAAAAGGGCGTCATCAAAGCCTGTTATGCAATCCTTGTGTTAAGCACAAACTTAATTTAATGCACAGTGAACGCCATCAGTAACGTTGACTCTAAAAATAAATGTTTGAACTGTATTTTTGCATGGACTATAATATTTCACTGATCTGCTATTATTTGATTTGCGCCTGCATATGCGTTTACGTGTGCGTGCGTGTGAGCGTGTGTATGTGTGCGTGTGCGTGTACGGGTGCGTGTGCGTGTGCGTGTGCGTGTGCGTGTGCGTGTGAGTGTGCGTGTGCGTGTGCGTGTGCGTGTGAGTGTGCGTGTGCGTGTACGTGTGCGTGTGCGTGTGCGTGCGCGTGCGCGCGCGCGTGTATGTGTAGATATGAAGACACCTGGGGCAGCAGTCTGTCATCCTCGATCCTCCACATCTAGCTTTCATTGGTAATCTTCAGCTTCTGATTGCTATCCTCAATCCTCTACATTTGTTGGTCGTCTGTTCAATCTCTGTTGTTAACCCTCGACATATAATTTCGTTTGAAAGGTGTTGAAAGCATAGATATTTGAACATGTGAAAGTTCGTTTGCTAGTCTGCGATATCGTGCAGAAGATGCAGTAATATGATTTTAGTTTGTGACGTCACACTTTCGATAGCTCAATATAAAGAATTGGTAGTTCGCAGATTCGAACTCGAGTAAACCGCGTGTGATGAATATCCGGAAGCATGCTAACCACAGGACCAATTCCTGTTTTAGATATGAAATGTTTAAAGTGGGATAGCTATGTAAAAGCCTGTGAAGTTATAAGTGTCTGTTATCATATTTAGGACTTAAATGAATAATGAAACACTGCTTATAACGTTAATTATGCTCATTTTAATTAATAAGTCAAAATACTATTCAGGAAAGCTAAAGACGGATTAAATAACTTTATTAAAAAATCACAATTTACAACACAGGAGTATCAAAAGGTTAATAATAAACACGCATGTAAAAATACGTATTTCATTATATAGATAATTATAAAATTATTAAAAAATATTTACATATAATATGAAAACATAAGCATCAGTTGAACGCTATTCAGAAAAAAACAAAAAAATTGTAATAACTTTATTAAACAATTCGTTATTTACAACAATGAAGTAATTATATCAGGAGGTTAGGGGAATAATAAAAAAACACATATAAAGCATATCAAAATTGTATTGTTTAAAAATATAATTCAAGGCGCAATCTAAAAACAGAAAGTAATAATTGATGTATTTATTCTAAGTCAAAAAGCGTTTGTGAAGGTCCTGTTTAAATAATCTGAATTCAAGGCATGATCTGAAAACACAAAAGGTTAATCGTTTTAAATAAATAATAATTGATGTACTTACTCTTATAATCCACAGGTTGTTATGTAGCTCGTTGTCTTTATACAGGTTAAATCGTAAACCCCTGTATAGTACGTTCCCTGTATAAGCGTAGTCTCCGTGATTGCCGTTCCATCTCCTCTAACGAACGTTACATCGTACTAAAACAAAAAAATATTAGAAACTAAAACATGAAAAGTTACTCACCTGTGGATATATATCTTCAACTACTTTTATTAATTTTGTTTCTGCAAAATTAGAGGTTAAAAACGTATGTACGCATATAATTATACTTACCCTCCTCCGTCTGCCTGAACCCTAGCAGTACGTTGAATTCTGCAATAAAAAATCTTAGCTGGCAATAAAATATGTATACAAGCACTTACCGGCTATTGTAGAGATTTACGATTGTTAAACTGAATTAAAATATATATATATATATATATATATATATATATATATATATATATATATATATATATATATTTAAATAAGACAATTTTTCTTTAAAACTTGTGTAAATAAACGTAAAAATTAATTCAACGTTTCGGGAACGTCCTTTGTTCCCTTTGTCAAGAATTTATTTGACAATTACAGAAATTGAAATAAGGTAACTATTTTTAACAAGTACAAAATATGAAACAAGGTAACTAATTTAATTTTAATCTGGACGAGTGTGTTTGACTTCGGGTAGTTGGTCTAGTATGTGATGTAGAAGGTGCAGAGGTGGGGACGCCTGGAATAGTTGCAGCATAAGTGTTTGAAATTACTGGAAGATTTGGAGTTGGTTGAAATGTAGAATCAACTTGTTTAATGATATTCTTCCAAATTTGTGGCATTCTAGAAGTGTCATCTCGTTTATTGAGGGCGTTTGGTCTTCTTTCAATTTCAACTGCTTCTCTAATAATTCTTGCTTGTAAGGTATATAGAGGTGCAATTAAACGGATATTGTTGGTATTAATTTGGTGTCCTGTATCTAAATGATGTGTAGCTATATTATATTATAAGATTTTATTCAAAACAAGCCTTGCCCTTTTAAGAAAAGCGATTGCCAATGAAAGGGCTAAACTTGACTATCTCAACCGTACCCTTTATGACACATTCCAAACTTTACATGCTATCAAAATACACCCTTTCATATTCGATACGGTGGATCGTCTCATTGAAATTACTGTAGAATCGTCCTTGATGATAAAAACTAACCGACAGAAACAAAAATTTGAACGTCTGTCTCATACATCGCAGGCAAATAATGTAGAACCGTTAAGGACAGTACACAATTTAAGTGACAAAGAACTTGATAATAATATTCTAAATGTTTTAGGTAAAGGGTTTAATTTTGCCATCACTCCTAAACGGATTCCCGTAGAAAACATCATCACCAACGTAGAATACGCCTTAAAAGATACAGAATCTACGGTAGCTGACGAAATTAGACTCAACGTAGCACACATTCTTCAGAACTGCAAACTTCCCAAACAAAATATCACTAAACAAGACCTCCAAATGTTAAACCAAATGAAAAATGACGATCAAATATTAATACTACCTGCTGACAAAGGAAACGCTACTGTCATTGTCAACTCTCAAGACTATCACCATAAGATGTCTGAACTGCTATCAGAATATAAGAAAAATCAGTGCAATCCTACCACTTACATAGAAAAAACAACAAAATCTATCATTAATTCTACAAAATTAGACAAAGAAACAAAACAGAAACTAATTCCAAGAGAGAAGAGTTCAAGAATCCCCAAAATATACGGACTCCCAAAAATACATAAGGAAAACTGGCCATTACGCCCTATCGTCAGTGCATTCAATTCTCCGACTCATGACCTTGCTCGTTATCTAGCCAAAGTTATTCAACCGTTTTGTGAAAATGCTGTATCCTACATCAAAAACTCTTATGATTTTCTATACAAAACTCAAAATTGTACCCTTGGCTCCAAATGACATTTTAGTTAGCTTCGACATAACGTCACTTTTCACCAAAATACCTATTGAAGACACGATGAAAATTCTAGAAGAAAAACACTCAATAAACCAAGACATACTCAAATTGATAAACCACTGCATGCACTCAACCTATTTTACATACAAAGGACAATTCTACAAGCAAATTCAAGGAACACCTATGGGCTCGCCACTCTTTCCAGCTTTTGCGAATGTATATATGGAACATTTTGAAACCATTGCTTTAAATTCTGCAGATTTAAAACCTAAATGTTGGTTTCGTTATGTTGACGACACATTTGTAGTTTGGCCCCATGAAAAAGGAAACTTGAACCATTTTCTAGGACATATTAACAACATTCACGACAACATTAAATTTACTATGGAAGTTGAAGAAAATAATTCACTCCCTTTTTTGGACACCCTAATAACAAGACTTCCTAATGGTAAATTTACGCACAAAGTTTATCGAAAACCAACACATACGAATAGATACTTGAACTCTCTCTCGCATCACCATCCTGGTCAATTACGTAGCGTTATGAAATCCTTGATATACCGATCTTACCACTTATCTGACCAAAATTCTAGAACGGAAGAGATGAAGACTATTAATAAAATACTAGTTCAAAATGGATACAAAGATCAAGAAATATTGAAAATTACCAACGAAATAAGCAGACCAAGAAATAATAGCTTGTCAAACAATGAACGAAAGATTCCTGTTATTCTACCTTATATAAAGGGAATTACAGACAGAATAGCAAAGAAATTTCCCAAAAACGACTTCAGACCGGTATTCAAACCACATTCAACTTTGTCCCAACTTTTAAGAAACTCCAAAGACAAAGTTCCTAATGAAAGCCAAGGAGTGTATGAGATACCGTGCAACAACTGTCGAAGAACTTATATAGGACAAACTAACAGAATATTATATGCGAGAGCCGATGAACACCAACTAGCAATTAAACAGCACAATCCTTCATCGTCTTTAGCTACACATCATTTAGATACAGGACACCAAATTAATACCAACAATATCCGTTTAATTGCACCTCTATATACCTTACAAGCAAGAATTATTAGAGAAGCAGTTGAAATTGAAAGAAGACCAAACGCCCTCAATAAACGAGATGACACTTCTAGAATGCCACAAATTTGGAAGAATATCATTAAACAAGTTGATTCTACATTTCAACCAACTCCAAATCTTCCAGCAATTTCAAACACTTATGCTGCAACTATTCCAGGCGTCCCCACCTCTGCACCTTCTACATCACATACTAGACTAACTACCCGAAGTCAAACACACTCGTCCAGATTAAAATTAAATTAGTTACCTTGTTTCATATTTTATACTTGTTAAAAATAGTTACCTTATTTCAATTTCTGTAATTGTCAAATAAATTCTTGACAAAGGGAACAAAGGACGTTCCCGAAACGTTGAATTAATTTTACGTTTATTTACACAAGTTTTAAAGAAAAATTGTCTTATTTAAACATGAATACTTTGGAAATCTAAATAGAAACATATATATATATATATATATATATATATATATATATATATATATATATATATATATATATATATACTTTTCTAATTCAATATTTAAAAATCTAACAGAAAAGAATATTTGGAAATTGTTCAAAAATTGTATTGTATTGTATTCAGTATAAAAAGGTGATAAAAATTAACAACGTTATCTGTATCCTCAATATACTACATGTAAGTGAAAATTCATTCAAAACTTTATTTCATAACTTTTATATTTTAGAAAAATGCAAACTCAATATTGTTTCTTGTGTAAGAAATACTTCTGTTTTTGTAAGACCTCATTAAGCGTCATAATAGGTGGTACACGGATGAAGATTTGTTTTGTTACGAAGAGTTTTCCTCTTCTGAATCAATCACATCCTCTCAGTTACAAACTTCACCAACTTCGATATCATCTACACCTTCTCATCCTTATAAAATTAAAAAGCGATTAGTAATCCTATAAATTTCTTAAGCTCTTCCGTAACAAAACAAATCGAATCAATAACGAAAGTACTATGCGGGTATGTAAAAAAGATTACTTGTATTATTAATAATAATATTTAATGTAATCATTGCAGTCATCATGAAGGCATCAGTGGTTTTATAACGAATCTTTTTGTATTATTCGAAAAGTTAATTTTAGGTTTACGATAACATTTATGCACATTTTCAAAACAATAATATCTAAAAATTTAAGACCATGAGACAGATATGAGATAAAAATCTAAAAATTTGACACGATGCTGAATGTAAATTCACTCGTTTATCTTATTCATGTATTTGAACGCGAATTGATTTACATCTTTTTATCGTGTTGCGGTTCATCAGGTTGAACACCTATGTACTATTTTAAGTGTGTAACATACAGGTGCGGATTATTGAAAAGAAAAAATTATACCAAAATGGATGAACACAAAATCACCAGAAGATTTCCAAGCATATAAACAAAAAGATAGAGAGGTCAAACAAAGAATAATAAAAAGAAGAACAAAAACGGGAAAAACGTGTACATTCAACAATGCCTGGGAGGAACAAGAAATTCAGAATCCTGGAAGGTATTAAAGAATATGAGAACAAACACAAAAGAAAAAGTACGTATAAACTATATAAAAAATCAAGAGGGGAAAAACACTATAAAGAACTCCTCATTGAAAGACGACCGCAATTTATAGAACATGACCAAGAACTAATGGGAGAAGGAATAGAACATATAGAGTTAGACTTACAAAAAGTAAAAAAGCCATAAAACATTAAAAAATAATAAAGCACCAGGGCCAGGAGGAACCGTTAAGGACAGTACACAATTTAAGTGACAAAGAACTTGATAATAATATTCTAAATGTTTTAGGTAAAGGGTTTAATTTTGCCATCACTCCTAAACGGATTCCCGTAGAAAACATCATCACCAACGTAGAATACGCCTTAAAAGATACAGAATCTACGGTAGCTGACGAAATTAGACTCAACGTAGCACACATTCTTCAGAACTGCAAACTTCCCAAACAAAATATCACCAAACAAGACCTCCAAATGTTAAACCAAATGAAAAATGACGACCAAATATTAATACTACCTGCTGACAAAGGAAACGCTACTGTCATTGTCAACTCTCAAGACTATCACCATAAGATGTCTGAACTGCTAACTTCTTCAGAATATAAGAAAAATCAGTGCAATCCTACCACTTACATAGAAAAAACAACAAAATCTATCATTAATTCTACAAAATTAGACAAAGAAACAAAACAGAAACTAATTCCAAGAGAGGAGTTCAAGAATCCCCAAAATATACGGACTCCCAAAAATACATAAGGAAAACTGGCCATTACGCCCTATCGTCAGTGCATTCAATTCTCCGACTCATGACCTTGCTCGTTATCTAGCCAAAGTTATTCAACCGATTTGTGAAAATGCTGTATCCTACATCAAAAACTCTTATGATTTTCTACACAAACTCAAAATTGTACCCTTGGCTCCAAATGACATTTTAGTTAGCTTCGACATAACGTCACTTTTCACCAAAATACCTATTGAAGACACGATGAAAATTCTAGAAGAAAAACACTCAATAAACCAAGACATACTCAAATTGATAAACCACTGCATGCACTCAACCTATTTTACATACAAAGGACAATTCTACAAGCAAATTCAAGGAACACCTATGGGCTCGCCACTCTTTCCAGCTTTTGCGAATGTATATATGGAACATTTTGAAACCATTGCTTTAAATTCTGCAGATTTAAAACCTAAATGTTGGTTTCGTTATGTTGACGACACATTTGTAGTTTGGCCCCATGAAAAGGAAACTTGAACCATTTTCTAGGACATATTAACAACATTCACGACAACATTAAATTTACTATGGAAGTTGAAGAAAATAATTCACTCCCTTTTTTGGACACCCTAATAACAAGACTTCCTAATGGTAAATTTACGCACAAAGTTTATCGAAAACCAACACATACGAATAGATACTTGAACTCTCTCGCATCACCATCCTGGTCAATTACGTAGCGTTATGAAATCCTTGATATACCGATCTTACCACTTATCTGACCAAAATTCTAGAACGGAAGAGATGAAGACTATTAATAAAATACTAGTTCAAAATGGATACAAAGATCAAGAAATATTGAAAATTACCAACGAAATAAGCAGACCAAGAAATAATAGCTTGTCAAACAATGAACGAAAGATTCCTGTTATTCTACCTTATATAAAGGGAATTACAGACAGAATAGCAAAGAAATTTCCCAAAAACGACTTCAGACCGGTATTCAAACCACATTCAACTTTGTCCCAACTTTTAAGAAACTCCAAAGACAAAGTTCCTAATGAAAGCCAAGGAGTGTATGAGATACCGTGCAACAACTGTCGAAGAACTTATATAGGACAAACTAACAGAATATTATATGCGAGAGCCGATGAACACCAACTAGCAATTAAACAGCACAATCCTTCATCGTCTTTAGCTACACATCATTTAGATACAGGACACCAAATTAATACCAACAATATCCGTTTAATTGCACCTCTATATACCTTACAAGCAAGAATTATTAGAGAAGCAGTTGAAATTGAAAGAAGACCAAACGCCCTCAATAAACGAGATGACACTTCTAGAATGCCACAAATTTGGAAGAATATCATTAAACAAGTTGATTCTACATTTCAACCAACTCCAAATCTTCCAGCAATTTCAAACACTTATGCTGCAACTATTCCAGGCGTCCCCACCTCTGCACCTTCTACATCACATACTAGACTAACTACCCGAAGTCAAACACACTCGTCCAGATTAAAATTAAATTAGTTACCTTGTTTCATATTTTATACTTGTTAAAAATAGTTACCTTATTTCAATTTCTGTAATTGTCAAATAAATTCTTGACAAAGGGAACAAAGGACGTTCCCGAAACGTTGAATTAATTTTTACGTTTATTTACACAAGTTTTAAAGAAAAATTGTCTTATTTAAACATGAATACTTGTGGAAATCTAAATAGAAACATATATATATATATATATATATATATATATATATATATATATATATATATATATATATATATATACTTTTCTAATTCAATATTTAAAAATCTAACAGAAAAGAATATTTGGAAATTGTTCAAAAATTGTATTGTATTGTATTGTATTCAGTATAAAAAGGTGATAAAAAATTAACAACGTTATCTGTATCCTCAATATACTACATGTAAGTGAAAATTCATTCAAAACTTTATTTCATAACTTTTATATTTTAGAAAAATGCAAACTCAATATTGTTTCTTGTGTAAGAAATACTTCTGTTTTTGTAAGACCTCATTAAGCGTCATAATAGGTGGTACACGGATGAAGATTTGTTTTGTTACGAAGAGTTTTCCTCTTCTGAATCAATCACATCCTCTCAGTTACAAACTTCACCAACTTCGATATCATCTACACCTTCTCATCCTTATAAAATTAAAAAAGCTTGATTAGTAATCCTATAAATTTCTTAAGCTCTTGCGTAACAAAACAAATCGAATCAATAACGAAAGTACTATGCGGGTATGTAAAAAAGATTACTTGTATTATTAGTAATAAGATTTAATGTAATCATTGCAGTCATCATGAAGGCAATCAGTGGTTTTATAACGAATCTTTTTGTATTATTCGAAAAGTTAATTTTAGGTTTATGATAACATTTATGCACATCTTCAAAACAATAATATCTAAAATTTTAGGACCGATATGAGATAAAAATCTAAAAATTTGACACTATGTTGAATGTAAATTGACTCGCTTATCATATTCGTGTATTTGAACGTGAATTGATTTACATCTTTTTATCGTGTTGCGGTTCATCAAGTTGAATACCTACCTATGTACTATTTTAAGTGTGTAATATACAGGTGCGGATTATTGAAAAGAAAAAATTATACCAAAAATGGATGAACACAAAATCACCAGAAGATTTCCAAGCATATAAACAAAAAGATAGAGAGGTCAAACAAAGAATAATAAAAGAGAAGAACAAAAAACGGGAAAAAACGTGTGCATACATTCAACAATGCCTGGGAGGAACAAGAAATTCAGAATCCTGGAAGGTATTAAAGAATATGAGAACAAACACAAAAGAAAAAGTACGTATAAACTATATAAAAAATCAAGAGTGGGAAAAACACTATAAAGAACTCCTCATTGAAAGACGACCGCAATTTATAGAACATGACCAAGAACTAATGGGAGAAGGAATAGAACATATAGAGTTAGACTTACAAAAAGTAAAAAAAGCCATAAAAACATTAAAAAATAATAAAGCACCAGGGCCAGGAGGCGTGTTCCCGGAAATAATAAAATACGGAACAACTAAACTCTTCCACATAATACACAGAATATTCTACATGGCAATTAACGGAGAAATCCTCCCAAGCGAATGGACAGAGGCATATGTATCGTCCATATATAAAAAAGGAGACAAAAAACGATGCGATAATTACCGAGGCATCAACGTAATAGCAACATTTGGAACACTATGTGGGAAAATCCTTAGGAAGCAACTAGAAATAGACATCAAAGAAAAAATAGGGGAAGAACAGGCAGGGTTCACAGCCGGGAGATCGGGTATCGATCATATATGCACCCTACAACAAGTAATAGAAAAAGAATGGCAAACAACAGAACCGTACATCTGGGATTTATAGATTTGAAAAAAGCGTACGATTCTGTACCAAAAAGCGTAATGTGGAAAGCCCTTAAAGAAATAAAAGTACCAAGAGAATTGATAGAAGCGATACGAAATATATACAAAGAGAACACCGTATATATTAAGGATGGAAACAAAATAATCTCAAAATTCCACACAACTAAGGGCCTTTTGCAGGGATGCTCCACATCACCCACCCTCTTTAAAATATTCCTGGAACACACATTGACATCATGGAAACGGAAATGCGAAGGTATGGGATTACCAATTAGAGGCAATTACCTATACACATTATGCTATGCGGATGACCAGGTGGTGGTAGCTCAAGACGAGGAAGATCTCAGCTACATGTTACGTAAACTAGAAGAAGAATATCACAAGAATGGATTAGAGATCAATTTTTAAAAATCAGAATAATTGAGGACCTTGGAAGAGAGATTAAAGGCACAGAAAAATTTACATACCTAGGCTTCATACTCACGAAAGATGGAACAACGGAAGAAGAGATAAAAAATAGATTGCACCAAACAAGAACATCTATTAGACAATTGAATCCAATTCTCTGGGATAGACACATAACGAGGAAAACAAAAAGTAACATACATAACACGATAGTGAGAAGCATAATGACCTATGGCTCCGAGAACTGGGTAATGAACAAGAAGTATAGAAATAAAATCACCGCAACCGAAATGGATTACTGGAGGAGGAGCTGCAGACTCACAAGAATGGACAGAATCACCAATATAGAAATAAAGAGAAGAATACATAGAAAAGAAACACCTGATCTGGTATGGACAGGTAAGAAGAACTAACAATAATAGATGGATCCACAGAGTGACCGACTGGAACCCAATCGGAAGAAGAAGAAGGGGAAGACCTCGAAGATCATGTAGAGATGAGATCGATCAGGCAATGGAAAGAAGAGGGCTTGAGGATGGAGCATGGCAAGACCAAAGATGGAGCTTGTGGTTGAAAGAAGGATGGCAGCGATAGCTGTAGTAATCCTGATTATATATATATATATATATATATATATATATATATATATATATATATATATATATATATATATATATATATATATATATATATATATATATACAGGTGTATGAAATTAGTGTAAATAAAATCTTTTTGCATATGTGTAGATTAATCTAACATAACCGTAAATTTCCGGAAGCTTCTTCGACAAAACCTTCTAGAATATTCCTTAAGATTAAACAAGTTCGATCGGGGAAAACCGCTAACGGTCTATAAAACTTATTCAAAACAAGATCAATGTACTAAAACTGCAAACATTCTAGAAGGTTCGCGATAGATATAAAAGAGGAAGCAGTGAAGAAATCTTTCACTTCTTCATCATGACTCGAAAATACTAAATTCTTAACGAACGCGTAATACAAATCAAAAAGTTTATCGTTATCAAGCATAAACTTGCATTTAAAATTAAAGATGCTCCATCATCTTCAAATCTACTTGATTGGATCCGTGAAGCTGTAATCGAAATTGTAAAATATGTTACCACGATTGTAAAACCGTCTGATAAAGTAGGGGCAACATTTTACAGCGGTAGTTTTAAACATCGTCTTCCTGGTTGGGTGAGTTTCAGAAAAGCAACCGATATTACGTTTGATGCTTTGTGGATCGTAATGCTGGCGGTGTTTCAAAGTAATTCAGAAGGGGTGACACCTTTCATATGGAGGTTACAACACAGGGCTCCATTGAAGGAAAAGGAAGACAGAGTGTTTATAACAATTATGACGAAGAATGCAGTAAACGAAAGGGTATAGTCACTATAAATAATACAGATAATTTATGTTTACCTCGCGCATTAGTTGTTGCTAAAGCGCACGTTAATAAAAACTCTAATTATAATCGTCTTCGTCGGAACAACAGTATGCAAAAAGAACAAGCGCTCCGATTGATTAGTGAAGCAGGTGTAATAATTCCTCCGGAGGGTTGCGAAATTGAAGAACTACACCAATTTCAACACCATCTTGAGGGGTATAAAATTTCGGTGTATCAGCACAATACAAAAGGAAGGCAATTAGTTTTTGAGGAACCGGAAGCTGATAAAAGAATTACCACGAGGGTCACTGTAACGAAATAATTTGTGTTTTGGATATTTAAGTTACTTTGGTACTTTTCTATAAATTTCTGTACAAGTTGTACATATTTACTCAAACCTTCTTTCTAGAAATGCTTACTGAACTACATAATATTTCTAAGTAATTTTAGTATTAGCCTAATATAAACTTTCTTACGTTTGATTATTCAAACGTTATAAATTCACATTTAAATAATATTTCGTTTAAAACTGCATTGTTACTCCCTCTAGTGACGTATCCTAAAATATAGGTAATTAAGGTGAAGTATATTACAAGCTTTTAGAAGTCCTCTCTATATGGCGTTAGTGGAGAAATCACAATTTATAATTTTTGGGCATTTACTGATATAGATAACACATTGATAACATTAGATTTTGAATAATACAATTTTAACATAAAAATTACGTCTTCTTTCTTTCCTGTGGCGTCCATTTTGCCAAGCTGAAAATTTTTGATGTCTTCTTGAAAATTTCTATGTACTACTATACGATATAAATAATCGGATATATCTTCAAGAAGCATATTTTGCAATAAAACAATTGGTGCTTTTCTTATTATTATCTGCAAGTTTTGTTGCTCACTTACATGCGGCTTTAGAAAAATTTTCTTCGGCAAGATCGAGTAAGTTGCAGATGAATTTCTCTAATTTGTTAGTAATAATTGACTTCTTTCCTAGCATTTGAAGACGTTTTAATCAAAACACGAATTATTGATGATTTCGCAAAGGAAAGCACTTCGATAGCTTCTCACTTGACCCGTTCCATCTAAGGGGTAACGAATAAAGATTATTTACTTACATAATGTTAATTACCTTCTCCTTTTAGCTTCAACGAATTAACTGGTCCTTTTAGGTTCAACGAAGTACCTGCTACTTTTAACTTCAACAAGTTTTCTTCTTTTGGATTCAACGAAGTACCTTCTACTTTAATTTCAACTAATACCTCCATATATCTACATTCTGGTTTAACTCTGAATCGCAACTAAAATCGAACCGGATCGGCATCGACTGAACAGAATTACTACCTGCTTATATAAAGGTTAGATCATTCCTTTTTCTATTATCACATGAGATTTAACTGAATAATTATTGTGTAAATCTTTAGATAAGTAATGCTAAAGTACACCTACTAAAAATAATTAAACCAATTTATCTGTTATAAGATCTTAACCTATATTTGTATACCTGTTATCACTATATCCTTATTGCTGTATCCTTAAACTTTCACTTCACAACCACGTGACCTTCATTACCTGTTACCATTATTTACTTCCCTCATTTTGTTTTGTAATTATAATAGTAACGTTTAACTGTACTTATTTTGGCAGCCATTTTTGTGTGTGCGCAGCATCACTTTAATTTGGATGCGTAAAAGTAGTTTCACTACCGTTATATGAACATATGTTTGTATTGCATTGGTGTAGATATTAATTATTAATCTTTTTTTTTCTCTTTCTCTCTTGAAATTTACGCATTTATTAAATTCCCTTGATATTAGATTTATTATTGTTTTAAAAGATAAAATGCTTTCTGAGTTATAAAATTAGTACTCACTATAAAAATGTATTTCTTTTGTGTAAACCACCGCAAGTTGTTTGTTTTTTTTTTTAATTATTTGGTAATAATTTACGCTTTGTAAAGGCGTCAAAATATGTTCTCTTTTAGTTTATACAAAGGAAGGCCTTCCCTTGAAAAGGGGAATTATGTAAGTTTTGTTTTTCTAGGATTAATTAAACCATTACTGGTTCGCAGGTGTCGAACACCAGTAGTTTACTTGCGAACGGTATTTACTATTTCTTTTGTGTACATTTAGGTTATTTACATATATTTTGTTTGTGGTGGATTAATTGGATCCACACTCTCCATTATTTTTTTTTGATTTTAAAAATATAAAATTGTGGCACTACAGCAGTGTAATTATTCCTATTTCCTCTTGCACTTTCCTTTTCCTACAATCTCCTTGCTCATTCCATTCTGCACCACTGCCCAAGAGTCGGGACAGCGGTGAACCTTAGCTCTATACAGGGGAGCGGCTCTTGGCGCCGGCATCTTTAACATCCTTTCTTCTCTCACCCCGCCCGAACCGACATTTTTGGGCTAGTTCGGTGTACTCACTATCTGTGAATGAGCAGAGAATCCTTTCCTTCTTCCTTTTTCTTCCAGCTCCCCGTTTAATCACGTAACATCATTATAACGTAATTACATCATCGACTTCCACATTTATGTGTGGTTACTACTGTGAACGTTGCCATACACCGTACAATAACAAAGACAGACATCGATGTAATGCATCTTGCGCCTGCTGTAGAACTCAACCTTGTGAAAAAATGCCGAAGGAGGTTTCTTGTTACGATTTTGGGAGAATGTTCAGAGGTTTAGATTGTTTCAACATTCACAAGAAGGAAGAGAAGGGAGGTTCAACATGTAATCTGGTTCGAAAATGTTTAAAATGCTTTAAAACTCATAATTCTAAAAAGTCATCTCACGCATGTGGTGAAATTTATTGTAAACATTGCCGTAAATACAAATCAGAAAACCGTTCATGCTACATTCACTCTGCCGATCCTCGTAAATGTAAAGAAACGCTATTCATATTTTACGACCTGGAAACAAGACAAGAGAAGGAAGACCCAAACAACGCAGATGTTAAAGTGCATGACGCTAATCTCTGTGTATTTCAAGTGTATCCTTCATGTAATGATTCCAGTGTTTGTTATCGTTGTGGTGTACGCGAGCAGGTTTTATCAGGTACAAAGTGGGTTGAAACGTTTATAAAATACGCATTAAACGTTCGTAAACAATTTAAACAAGTTATCGTGATTGCTCACAACGGACAAGCATTTGACCACCAATTTATATTAAATCACGTATTAACAAATACACACCTTAAACCCGAACGTATAATGCAAGGTTCTAAAATTTTATTGTTACAATTACAAAACGTTAAATTCATTGAAGTTTAAATTTCTTCCCAGTGGCATTAAGCGAGTTACCGAAAACACTAGGGTTAGGAGAAGAATTGAAAGAAGGTTACTTCCCGTATCTCCTTAACAGCGAAGAAAATTCTTCATATGTAGGTCCTTTACCCGACGTAAAATATTATGCTCCGAATCAAATGAAGCCGAATGCAAGAGCACAGTCCCTCAAATGGTATGAAGATCATAAGCATGATGTGTTCGATATGCAGAAGGATTTGTTGAATTATTGCAGATCCGATGTAGACATCCTAAAACGAGCGTGTATGCAATTTAGAGACATGTTCATCAAAGAGTGTGATATGGATCCGTTTACAGAAAGCATTACCATTGCCTCTGCCAGCAACCTTATATTTCGTCGTAAGTTTATTAAATCCGATACGATTGGTATCATTCCTAAAGGTGGTTATCGAGTAGCAGACAATCAATCAATTGTTGCTATTCAATGGCTTGTGTGGGAAGAAGACAAAAAAGGAATTAAAATTCAACATGCTGGTAGAGAAATAGAAATGAAGGTAAATGGAATGAGAGTGGTTGGTTATTAAAATTGAAAGTATTGAAAAACGCGAAAACTAAACTTAAAGATAAGTATACTATTAGGGGAAGGTTGTCGTCGTTGTCAACCGGCATGCATGACCTAGAAATGTTTGAAATTAGAATAATTACGTATCTTATAATGCCTCTGTCGACCTACTTATTTATTTACAAACTTTGTTGTATCCGTTGGGTAGTTAGACATCTACACCATGACGAATCATTTTGTTTTAGTACGGGACCTAAAGGTTTTGAAATTAAAGTAATTGAATACATTATTTCCCTTATTTTAGTAGGTGTGACCTAAAATGTTTTAAAATGTCGGAGGGTTAATTGCATCTTCATCTATTAGGTGTGTTTGCATGCGATCTACAAATCTTTGAAATTTCAACAATTAAATACACCATTCATGTCTTTTGGTGGGTGTGACCTAAAATGTTTAAAATTTTAAACTCGTTGTCCTACTTACCTATTTACAAAATTTCTTGTATCCATAGGCGTTTATTGACCTTAATAAGGAACTTTTTATCTTCTGTTTTGGTCACCAGCTGATGATCTTCCGTTCTCCTTATTAGGGTATTAGAGGTAATAATTCGAATATTGTCGTTGCAGTCATCAATAAGTTTAACGAGGGAGTCCATATTAATTTTATCTGAATGTTCATGATTAAGCAAAAGACCTTTAACCTTAATCTTAGATTGTATTTCTCCTGTAGGTAATTGAATATTGTACCTGTAAGTTTTAGAACCTCCTGATGCAAACTCCGTTATGAATGAATCTGACCCGTATTTAGGTTCGATCTCGTCGGTTAGTTCACCAAGGTTATCTCCTAAGGGTGAATCAGGCATATCCTCTTTGGATACGTAGATGAGGGAATCTGTATGGTAGTACAATAGACGATATTTTTCTAAAAATAAAAATATCGCAATTACGTACTCACCTAACAATTCCAGACACGAAAATAACTTAAAACGTGCTTATATTGTGACGTAGGCAGCTAAGACGCAATTCACGGTGAATAGAGGATCTACAGCTTTCTCCCGACATTACCAATTAACTATTATCACCTCTTCGTTCACCTTCTGTATGTAATTAACCTGGGTAGAGGGTGACCACATAAGATTGTAACATTTTTTAGGATCGTGCACGATGAAGGTTTTTGATTGGTTTTCTCTTTGGCCAAATTTATCCCAGAAAGAATTTAACATTAATTTAGCGAGAGATCGTAAGCTGGTGTTTTTGGTAATATTTTCAACCTCGAGTTGCACACCCTCATTGTTCAAGCAATCTTCGATGTAATTGTTTCTTTGCTCGCCAGTAATGCAGTATGACGGCCAACCGGTTGCTTTTTGCTTCATTTTCAAAAACTTATTTATGAATTCAGAAAATAACCCTCCAACACCGGTTAGTTTATCTAATTGCATAGTTTCGTACACCCACGTCTCTTGTAATTCTACTAACTTGTACCCTTTTTCGATGGCCTTCACAACCTCGTCGCTACACCATGTACATTCAAGAGTTTTTTCGTCATCAGTGTGATTGCATTCAGCGTTGTTGAGTTTTTCTACGCATTTCACGTACAGAGAAAACATCAATTTATTATGTTTTTTCACCCGGAGAACTGGATGATATAAGTTTACCGGGGGTAAAATGGTGCATTTAATTACACCATCGGGAACGCCATTCGAGTTAATGTAATCCGCGCACTCATGTCCAACATACACTTTAGGATGTCCAATTGGAAACTTTCTGTGTTTACAAACCGAGGGGTAAAGTGAACACACGTCGATGTATTTCATTTTTTCACCTGGTTTACACACGTATTTAAGTTTAGTACAATCAGTACTTCCGCCGTAGAACGCATCTCGTGGATTTAAAGGTGTATTTTTTAGCATAGGGTGTTTAAGCAGGTATTTCATCTCGAGGGTTTTCCTTAATTCCTTTTTGAATTGACATTCCCACCTTTCGATGACTTCGTATCCTATATCTCTTAGCCTATCTATTTGAGTAGTGGTGTTTTCGCATCTCTGATCCATTGTATCTTTAGAGTCTTCGCGAAATGGTTTGTTGCGGTTTGTCAAAAAGCATGTAGGACATCCGTGGAAATAACCACCGTGAAATTCAAAAATCTGTTTTTCGTAATAACCATCCACTCTCATTCCGTTTACCTTCATTTCTCTTTCTCTACTAGCATGTTGAATTTTAATTCCTCTTTTGTCTTCTTCCCACACAAGCCATTGAATAGCAACAATTGATTGATTGTCTGCTCCTCGATAACCACCTTTAGGAATGATATCAATCGTATCGGATTTAATAAACTTACGACGAAATAGAAGGTTGCACGCAGAGGCAATGGTAATACTTTCTGTAAACGGATCCACATCACACTCTTTGATGAACATGTCTCTAAACTGAATACACGCTCGTTTTTGGATGTCTACATCGGATCTGCAGTAATTCAACAAATCCTTCTGCATATCGAATATATCATGCTTATGATTTTCGTACCATTTGAGGGACTGTGCTCTTGCATTCGGCTTGATTTAATTCGGAGCATAATATTTTACGTCGGGTAAAGAACCAACATATGAAGAATTTCCTTCGCTGTTAAAGAGATACGGGAAGTAACCTTTTTTCAATTCTTTTCCTAACCCTAATGTTTTCGGTAACTCGCTTAATGCCATTGGGAGGAAATTTAAACTATCAGTGAATTTAACGTACCATTTGAGGGCTGTGCTTTGCATTCGGCTATATAATATATATATATATATATATATATATATATATATATATATATATATATATATATATATATATATATATATATAAATCAGAGGTGAATAACTTTTTATGTTTTAGTTTAAAATATTTTTTGTTTTAGTACGATGTAACGTTCGTTAGAGGATATGGAACGGCAATCACGAGGACTACCCTTATACAGGAAAACGTACTACAAAGGAGTATACGATTTCACCTGTGTAAAGACAACGAGCTACATAACACCCTGTGGATTATAAGAGTAAGTACATCAATTATTACTTATTTAAAACGATTAACCTTTCTGTTTTCAGATCATGCCTTGAATTCAGATTATTTAAACAGGACGTTCACAAACGCTTTCTGACTTATTAGAATAAGTACATCAATTATTACTTTTAAACCAACTAACCTTTTCTGACTTCAGATTGCGCCTTGAATTACATTTTTAAACAATACATTTTTGATATGCTTGATATGTGTTTCTTTTATTATTCCCTAACCTCCTGATATAATTACTTCATTATTGTATATTAGGAATTGTTTAACAAAGGTATTACAAATTTATTGTTTTTTTGCTGAATAGTGTTCAAATAATGCTTGTTTTCATATTATGTGTTAATATTTTTAAATAATTTTATAATTATCTATTTAATGAAATGCGTATTTTTACATGTGTCTATTATTAATCTTTTGATACTCGTATGTTGTAAATTGTGATTTTTAATAAAGTTATTTAATCCGTCTTCTGCAATAGTATTTTGACTTATTAATTAAATGAGCAGAATTAACGTTATACCCAGTGTTTCATTATTCATTTAATTTCTAAATATGATAATAAACACTTATAACGTCACAGGTATTTCAATAGATATCACACTTTAAATATTTCATTTCTAAAACAGGAATTGGTCCAGTGGTTATCATGCTTTTCATATGCATCACAACCGGTTTGCTCGAGTTCGAATATGCGAACTACCAATTTTTATGTAGAGCTATCAAAAGTGTGACGTTACGAACTAAATTCATATTACTGCATCTTCTACTCGATATCGCGGACTAGCAAATGAACTTTCAGAGGTTCAAATATCTATGCTTTCAACATCTTTCAAACTAAATGATAGGTTGAGGGTTAACAAAAGAAGTTGAACAGATGACCAACAAATGTCGAGGATGAGGATGGTTATCACAACTTTGATGATGATGACCACTAGAAGCTGAAGATGTCAAGCATCACGTCGAGGATGGTAACCGGAAGGTTGAACAGAAGGCCAACAAATGTAGATGATTGAGGATAGCAATCAAAAGCTGAATATGACCAATGAAAGCAAGATGTCGAAGATTGAGGATGACAGACTGCTGCCACAGGTGTCTCCATACCTACTCACACACACGCGCGGACACTCACACGCACACACATACGCACACGCACACGCACACGCACACGCACACGCACACGCACACGCACACGCACACCACCACGCACACCACACGCACACGCACACGCACGCACACACAGCACGACACGCACACGCACGCACGCACACGCACACGCACACGCACACGCACGCACGCACACGCACACGCACACCACACGCACAGCACACACGCACGCGCACGCACGCACACGCACGCACACGCCACGCACGCACGACGCACGCACGCACATGCACGCACACGCACGACACGCACACGCACGCACACACACACACGCACACAGCACAGCACACGCACGCACGCACACGCACAACGCACACACGCACACGACACGCACACACGCACACCACAGGACACAGCACGCACACGCACGCGTGATCTCACAGCGACGCGCACGCGCACACACACATGTACGCCACGCACAAGAACACGCACAAGACATACACTACTTTACACGCTCACGTGCACGCACTAAACGCATATGCAGGCGCAAATCAAATAATACCAGATCAGTAAAATATTATAGTCCATGCAAAAATACAGTTCAAACATTTATTTTAGAGTCAACGTTACTGATGGCGTTCACTGTGCATTAAATTAAGTTTGTGCTTAACTCTATCGTTAAGTTTAATCCGAGCTTGCCACACAAGGATTGCATAACAGGCAACTAGATTATTCTGTGAATGTAAATTTATATATGTAGGGCCGCCTCGTCGATTATAAACACGTACAATGTAAGTAAAATATTTATCCGCTTGTTAGTTGTGTCCTCGATTATACCGAAAGAAACTTAGCGTAATTAAGAATGTCAATTATGTTATTATCAAAACCCACCCAAATCTGTAAAAAATGTAGTAGTAAAATTTAATGGAAAAATGTTTTGGAAAGACTTTTCATGGTTTAAATATTATATGTTGCTTTAAATATATGGATAGATCTCCATTAAAGTAAATTATAAATTCAGCCTTAATAAAGGGCGCTGAAATATCAATTCTATTTCTCTCTTGTATGATTATGCACTTCATCCTACGTTCTTTTAACTTTTGCAAACAGAGAAATATCGTTTTTGTCTGCCTCTCCAAGGCTGATATCACTTCGCCATTTGTCCCTTCCTGGTCTTAAAGACATAATGGCTTTGCAGCAAATGAGACGTATTTGATTTGTCATTGGGGTACGCTGTGGCACTCTATAGAGTGTCACACCAGCGCTGAAGTGAATTTGTGCATCTAAATCTTATTTACCATTCTAGCTCGAATTTATTAAAATACAAGTAATCTTTTTACATACCCGCATAGTACTTTCGTTATTGATTCGATTTGTTTTGTTTCGGAAGAGCTTAAGAAATTTATAGGATTGCGAATCAAGGTTTTTTAATTTTACAAGGAGGAGAAGGTGTAGATGATATCGAAGTTGGTGAAGTTTGTAACTGAGAGGATGTGATTTATTCAGAAGAGGAAAACTCTTCGTAACAAACCAAATCTTCATCCGTGTACCACCTATTATATGAAGTCTTACAAAAACGGAAGTATTTCTTACACAAGAAACAATACTGATTTGTCTAAAATATAAAAGTTAAGATATAAAATTTTGAATGAATTTTCACTTACATGTAGTATATTGAGGATACAGATAACGTTGTTAATTTTTTATCACCTTTTTATACTGAATACAATGTCGTATTATTAATCGAAACCGCATTTACACACCCTTGTTTAAGATTTTTCAATTGCTTTATCCCTTTTTGAACAATTTCTAAATAATGTTCTTTTCTGTTAGATTTTTAAATAATGAATTAGAAAAGTTCGTTGACATATCCGTTCTTGGTCAGAGATATGTTTTATGCGGCTTATTATAGTAATATATATATATATATATATATATATATATATATATATATATATATATATAAAATTTTTAATTCAGTTTAACAATCATAAATCTCTACAATGGTTGGTGAGTGCTTGTATACATATTTTATTGCCAGCTAAGATTTTTTATTACAGCATTCAACGTACTGCTAGCGTTCAAGCGTACGGAGTAGGGTAAGTATAATTATATGCGTACATACGTTTTTAACCTCTAATGTTGCAGAAACAAAATTAATAAAATTAGTTGAAGATATAAATCCAGAGGTGAGTAACTTTTCATGTTCTAGTTTCTAATATTTTTTTGTTTTAGTACGATGTAACGTTCGTTAGAGGAGATGGAACGGCAATCACGTGGACTACGCTTATACAGGAAAACGTACTATACAGGGGTATACGATTTCACCTGTGTAAAGACAACGAGCTACATAACACCCTGTGGATTATAAGAGTAAGTAGATCAATTATTACTTATTTAAAACGATTAACCTTTCTGTTTTCAGATCATGCCTTAAATTCAGATTGTTTAAACAGGACCTTCACAAACGGTTTTTGACTTATTAGAGTAAGTACATCAATTATTACTTTTAAACCAACTAACCTTTTCTGATTTCAGATTGCGCCTTGAGTTATATTTTTAAACAATACATTTTTGATATGCTTGATATGTGTTTTTTTATTATTCCCCTAACCTCCTGATATAATTACTTCACTGTTGTAAATTACGAATTGTTTAATAAAGGTATTACAAATTTATTTTATTGCTTTTTTTTTGGTGAATAGTGTTCAAATAATGCTTATGTTTTCATCTTATGTGTTAATATCTTTAAATAATTTTATAATTATCTATATAATGAAATACGTATTTTTAGATGTGTCTATTATTAACCTTTTGATACTCCTATGTTGTAAATTGTGATTTTTTAATAAAGTTATTTAGTCCATCTTCCGGAATAGCATTTTGACTTATTAATTAAATGAGCAAAATTAACGTTATACCCAGTGTTTCATTATTCATTTAATTTCTAAATGTGATAATAAACACTTATAACGCCACAGGTATTTACATAGATATCACACTTTAAATATTTCATTTCTAAAACAGGAATTGGTCCAGTGGTTATCATGCTTTCGCATATTCATCACAACCGGTTTGCTCGAGTTCGAATATGCAAATTACCAATTTTTTTATATAGAGCTATCGAAAGTGTGACGTTACAAAATAAACTCATATTACTGCATCTTCTACACGATATCGCGGACTAGTAAATGAACTGTCACGGGTTCAAATATCTATGCTTTCAACATATTTCAAACTAAATGATAGGTTGAGGGTTAACAACAGACGTTGAACAGATGACCAACAAATGTCGAGGATGAGGATGGTTATCACAACTTTGATGATGATGACCACTAGAAGCTAAAAATGTCGAGCATCACGTCGAGGATGGTAACCGGAAGGTTGAACAGAAGACTAACAAATGTAGATGATTGAGGATAGCAATCAGAAGCTGAATATGACCAATGAAAGCAAGATGTCGAGGATCGAGGATGACAGCCTGCTGCCACAGGTGTCGCCGTACCTACTCACACACACACACACACACACACACACACCACACACCACCGCACGCACACGACACACGCACACGCACGCACAGCACACGCACACCGCACACGACACGCACGCACACGCACACGCACGCACACGCACACGCCACGCACACGCACACGCCACGCACACGCACACGCACACGCACACGTGTCGGTCGTGCTAGCGTGTGAACGTGCGACACGTGCGCGTGCGTCGCAGCGCTGTCGCGTGCGTGTGCCGTGTCGACGTGCGTGTGCGCGTGTGCGTGTCGTGTGCGTGTACACGATGCGTGTGCGTGTGCGTGATGCGTGTACGATGTGCGTGTGCATGTGCGTGTGCGTGTTTGTGCGCGTCCCGGTGCGCGTGTGCGTGCGTGTGCGTGTACGTGTGAGTGTGCGTTTGCGTGTGCGCGTGCGTGTGCGTGTGCGTGTGCGTGTGCGTGTGCGTGTGCATGTGCGTGTGCGTTTGTGTGTGCGTGTGCGTGTGCGTGTGCGTGTGCGTGTGCGTGTAAGTGTGAGTGTACATATGCGTGTGCGAGTGCGTGTGCATGTGCGTGTGCGTGTGCGTGTGCGTGTGCGTGTGCGTGTGCGTGTGCGTGTGCGTGTGCGTATACGTGTGCGTGTGCATGTGCGTGTGCGCGTCCGTGCGCGCGTGCGTGTGCGTGTGCCGGTGCGCGGGTGCGTGCGTGTGCGTGTACGTGTGCGTTCGCGTGGGCGCGGTAGTGAGCGTGTGCATCTGCTTGTGCGTGTGCCTGTGCGTGTGCGTATGCGTGTGCGTTTGCGTGTGCGTGATGTGTAAGTGTACTATAATGGGTGTATCATTATGCGCGTGCGTGTGCGTGTGCGTGCGCGTGTGCGTGTGTGTGTGCGTGTGGTGTGCGTGTGTGTGTGACGTGAATGCGTGTGCGTGTCGTGCTGCGTAGTGCGTGTGCGTGTGTCGTGTGCGTCTGCGTGTGCGTGTGCGTGTACGTGTGCGTGTACGTATGCGTGTTATGTGCGTGTGCGCGTCCGTGTGCAAGTGCGTGTGCGTGTGCCGGTGCGCTGGTGCGTGCGTGTGCGTGTACGTGTGCGTTCGCGTGGGCGCGGTAGTGGGCGTATGCATCTGCTTGTACGTGTTCGTGTGCGTGTGCTTGTGCGTGTGCGTGTGCGTGTACATTTGCGTGTGCGTGTGCGTGTGCGTGTACATGTGCGTGTGCTTGTGCGTGTGCGTGTACGTGTGCGTGTGCGTGTGCGTGTGTTTGTGCGTGTGCGTGTGCGTGTGCGTGTGCGTATGCGTGTGCGTGTGCGTGTGCGTGTTCGTGTGCGCGTCCCGGTGCGCGTGTGCGTGCGTGTGCGTGTACGTGTGCATTCGCGTGTGGGTGTGCGTGTGCGTGTGAGTGTGAGTGTGCGTGTGCGTGTGCGTGTGCGTGTGCGTTTGTGTGTGCGTGTGCGTGTGCGTGTGCGTGTGCATGTGCGTGTGCGTTGTGCGTGTGCGTGTGCGTGTGCGTGTGCGTGTGCGTTTGCGTGTGCGTCTGCGTGTGCGTGTGCGCTTGTTTGTGCGTGTGCGTTTGCGTGTGCGTATGCGTGTGCGTGTGCGCTTGTTTGTGCGTGTGCGTGTGCGTGTGCGTATGTGTGCGCGTGATAGTGATACCTTGTGTTTGCATTATCCTGTAGCGGCCACAGCTTCTGTAGTGACAACTCGTACCCACTTGACACCATATTTTTCTTTACAATTCTCTTAAAATTGCATTTTACTGTCATTTACAAGTTTCATTCTACTAATTCTGAAATTTTAATAGTTTAGCTTGCACATATGATTTAAAACATCTATTACATTTCGATTTACAGTACTCGTGTGCAAGGCTGTCACAATAGGCTACCATTGTAGGTATTCATACAAACGGTATAGTGACATCTATAAAATAAGGTCAACTCAATATTGCAACGTAATCTTTGGATAAGCAATTACATAGCATTCTACTAATACGCAGTTCAGTGTGCACGCAGTTGTCACAATTTTGTTGTGACCAAAGGTAGGTAACACGAATTTATTAATATTTCTAATTTAGTTTTGTGTTAACAGTGTTATAGTTATGCCCTTGGATTTGATATAGATTAGATAACTATTCTTTTAGACACTTTCAGTTAAGGAAATGCCACGTAAGAAGTTTTAAGTTTGTCTACATTAACCTGATTGAATAAGCGCACAGGTAATTAGTTCATATGTACTATTTATTTTTAATTTGCTGTAAATATACTGTAATATTCCTTATGTTCGAAATGTTTTTAAAGCATTTGTAGAAAGAGTATCGTCTAAATAAGGTTTTGACACATTTTGGACGCTAAGGATTGCCAACGGCCTAAACTCATAAAACTTGTTGCTTTCCTATCGAACCCTGAAATGATGACTAACAGCATAAAATCATAAAATGTTGTTCTTGCCCATTCAGCTAATGCGTTTTTCCAACGAACTAGGTTAATAGATTTTTGGCTTGTTCGACCGAAAACAATTACGAACGTCCTAAAACCGTAAAATTTCATTGTTACTAATCGAGACAATGAGTTTGCACGTGTCTCCAACGAGATTGGTTTATGAATAGTCTTTGGGAATTTTCTCCCAAAATGATGACATACGCCCGCAAACCATACAATTTTTATTCTGTTCATCAACGTAATACCTAACGAAATTGGTCAATAAATAATTTTTTTGGCTTTATGGCTGCAAATTAACAACACCGTAAAACGTTTAGTTATTGCTCATCCAGGTCTGAAAACTCACATTTTACTAATACCCACATTTTACAGAATTATTTCAGACCACTGCTCCGACTTAAAATTATATTGAAAAATCTCAACACTAATGTATAGGGCACCAATGTACAAAACTTGGGGAACATCTCTCAACTAATTGCGGAAATCTGTTCCTTTATATATCCACATGGAAAGACGAACACCATAATTATAAACTGCATAAGCACTTCAAGTGAAGGCTTTCGTTAATTTATATTGAGGGATCAACACTCCCTATTACGCCATTTTACATATTAAAACATAAAAATCGTAAATAAGGGTAACCTACATTAAACATATAACCCAATACACGAACGAGAAGCTGGTAAAGCAACATTGCAGAATTCAAACGATTCGAGCTTTTACTACACTCAGCATCATACAAATCTGACAAAAACAGCTTGTTATTATTGTAGTACTCGTACTACGAGTATTAGTTGCCACAAATATTCGTATACGGAGTGTATATCAGTTTTGACATACATACGTATATAAAATATAGGGACATATGACGTTTCAACAATAGACACTCATTTGGACGACAACAAAAGCATAAATCTTTTGTATAAGTAAAAAAAACCTTTCCTAAAGTCGTGACAATGTGTATAAGTTGCAACAAATTACATGTTCATTCACAAACAGTAAGCCACAAATATGGTTTGGGTAACACACACACACACACACGCGCGCGCATGAGTATCACGCATGTACGCATGCTCGCACACACGTCCGTACGCACTCACGCACGCAGTACTTACAATCGCAGTTACAATCTGTCAACTATGTTCCAATATAAATAAAATACTTGACATTTTACAAAATTACGCACTTCAATATTTCAACAAGTTTAACAAAGTAAAAATAATGAATAAAAAAGGGAACAAGAGTAATATTTCTTTAAAATCAACCTTACATGGTATAATTCCGAACGTGCACGTAAACATTTTTGTTCCAAAGATGAATAAGACAATTCTTTTCAGAAGAATATTCAATAGCAACAGGATCAAACCATATAGTTTGAAAAGTAAGCTAAAGTTTCGAAATGTAAATAGTAACAACTACTACAATTCGTGCGAGTGGATACATCCATGGTGTATTGAATTCCCATAAATTTAGGCTAATCAATTAATACTATTTATTACAATTTTGTTAAAAAGTGTAATATTATGTTTGATAAAAGTATTGTTTATTTTATAATTTTTGATAGTATTACGTAAAGTTTATTGAGAATATACCCTAAACTATATTAAAATTTACAATTAATTACTTTTATTATGCAATTCATTAAATTTCAGGGTTGCTGACGTATTAAATAAAAGAATTCAAAATATTGGTCCTTTAAGGCAAGAGATAATATCTAAGAAAATAAAAAAATTCAAAGCCGTTATTGTCTGAGTTTTCTCATGAAACCTTATAAACAAAACACATGCCTGTTAAATACTTTTATTTGTTAACGCAAGTTGGGTACAGACCTGCACTGTTGTTTATTGGGAGCTTTACCAACTTATGTTGTTGTTTTTTTCTTAATTTGTTTAGTACAGTAGCTGTAATGGCGGTAGCTTTATAAAGTGCGCTCTAATTAAATAAGAGATAATTAAAGGACTGCTTCAATTAAAGTTCGGTGAATGGTGAACTTACACACATAGCGGTTATTTAAATAGGTATAACCGTTTCTCCCGCCGCGCCGTATGGTTGGAAGTGGTGGAGAGGGGATTTTATTACTATGCTTTATATCAGCAGAACTATATCAGGTTTAAAAAATGTATTTTAATGGATGGACGGAATAGAAATAGGAAAATTAATTGATTCGGGAATAATTAGAAAAAAAAAAGGAAAATTACATTGCTAGGAAGTCCCCTCGGTCTTACTTCCGGAATATTAGGGTTTTGTGAGCGGGATATAATTATTTTGAATGGAAAATGATTACAGAAAATATTTAGCAGTTTCTGATACCGAGTCAATTTTTGCACATGATTTCTCCCGACACGCTTATTCTACCACATATGCGTGTGCATGTTTGTGTAAACGAAGTCACTAAAGAGTAAGGGCATATATCCCGTCCTCGTAGCTACTTTTTGTTTGTTTGTGTGGGTTTAATAAAATCACTTACAAGGGCAAGTATTCCGTCCTCGTAACTATTTCGTGTGCGTTTGTGGACGAAATAAGCTTACTTCTCTTCCTGCCGTCGAGGCTCTTCCCGTCATCTCGCTTACGTTCGTGTATTATATTGTGTAGCTATTGTTTAAAATATTACGTGTGCGCCACATCGAACACTAAGTAAAATATGATGGGGAGCGGGTCCAGTCACCACTGATGATGTACAATCGTGGGAGAGAGTCGGAATAAGAACATGAAGAACAATGTGAAGGAATGAAAATATCGGAATCGGAATCTGATTATCGGATAATCCGATACTCTGTTGGCAGTGGAAATCCAGGTTTTATACAAACTGAGTGGTGGAAGTCGGTGGATAGTGGGAGCTCTGTTGCAGAAAAGCTTTTGACGGTTTCTATTTAGAATAGATGGAATAAAAATTAAATACGCTGCAATCATATTTAATACAGTGCCAAGCACAACTTTAATATTTAATGCATGATTTTTTCTAAACGATACAAATTTATTTACTTGTTAGTGCATTAACCCTTATGCGACTAAGCGGGGTCTATCGGACCACACGTACTTATTAAAGATAATTAAGTATTTAATTCGTTTAGCATGGAGATGCTTTGTGACTTGGTCCTTCCTAAAATAATCTTTGCATTAGGTTATCGTAAACATCAAAAACAGTTTCAGCTTTAAAAATATTTGAAATTTCACAAAAAGTTACGTAACCGGGCAAAGTGAGTCCAACTAGCCCCTCTTGCTTGTAATACTATAATGTCTTTATACTTTCTTTAAAATTTGAATCATATTACTGTAATTACTAATGTTCCTAATTGATCATATACAGGGTAATTTTTTTAATTGGCCTACTAAACGTTTCTCAACTCCTAAAAACAATAGAGAGTTGAAATTTGGTACACGGCCATAGTTTCTGACGATCTATTTTCTAAAATATTTTCATTGCAATGGCACTTACGGTAATGTCGGAAGAGACCATTAACTTTATTTATTTAAATGGAACGATATATTTTTGTTACCGACATTAGATTCCTTGTTCAACTTATTACATTTTCTGTCTAGCATATGTTTATTCAGTTGCCATGGTTACGGAGATACAACTTTTATGGAAAAATTACTACTTGTAAGGATCATTTAGAAAAATCATAATTTTTGAACCATTAATTCTACTGAAATAAAAAACCCATTAATTGCACAAGAATTTCTCTATCGGCTGAGTGGTCGGTAAATTCTGTAGCTTTATTAGAAAGGCCACAATAAATTCATAAACTTGAGAAACTTCAAATACGGATAACGCAATTTTTTCGAATGGAACACCCCTACCTTTTTATTAGCTGTCGATAGAGAATTTGATTTGCAACATTTTCTTTCAAATGATCGGTATGCCTATTATTATCCGTTTCCGAGGAAAAAGCATTTATTATGAATATTATATTATTATAATTAGTAGGTGGCTCTAGAGCTCCGTTGCTATAGTAACAGCTGTGTGCAATTGTCTTTATTTATGCTTAGTTAAAATATTCTATAATTTCCATATTTAAAACTCAAAATTTATACAAACCAAGTTTAATAGTCGGCACCTATGCTGTCAACTTAGTGACAATATTTTTGAAATTAAGTGTATCCGAAAGAATTTCAAAAATTCAGAACACAATACAAGAATTTTATTCAGTTTTGAAATCAACTTGACAAGAAATAACGTTACTTGGGCTTTAACACAAGAAAAAGAAATAACTACAACAGCGTATTTAGATACAATGGCCATATTGTATAACTCTGCTGGATTAATTTCGGGAAAGACTTGATGGATTCGCTCAACCAATTCTTCTAAAGAGCCTACTATTCGATTATACACCTTGGACTTGATAACTCCCCACAAATAAAAATGCAAAGGCTTTATATCTGGCGACCGGGGTGGCCATAGCCGTGGGCATCTGATTCCGATCCATCTATCCTCAAACAGTTGTGTTAATTTTCGATCCACAGTTCTTATATTATGGGGTGGAGCCCCATTCATTTGGTACCAGCATCTTCTCGCTCTATTTAACGGCAGTTCGGCAACGAAGGTTTCTACTTGGTTTCGAGAATCTGTATATATCGAGCCCCGTTTAAATTTTCGTTATATAAAACTCATGATCATGCAATAAACACTAACTCTAAATTTTCTTTGATTGTCCACGGTTTCAAACAGTCGAGGATTTTCAGATGCCCAGGAATGCCGATTTCTCCTATTGACTATTCCATTTTAATCAAATTTTGCTTCGTCCAATCAAATCACATCTCTAAGGAAGTTTTCGTTTTGTTGAATTTCAATCATCATGTCTTCACAAAATTGAATTCACTACGGATAATCTTATCGGCTCAGTTTTTGTAGGCGAATGAAGGAATACGGATGGTTCTTATGTTTTTTAAGAATTTTCTGTATTGACGAATAAGTTAAACCAGAATGTTCCGAAACTGCATAAATAAATGAACGAGTACTTACCTGCCAAATCATTGATTTCGTTGTCTTCTGTTAGAACCCAAGGAACGACATTTCTTGAACAAGTTGATTTTCCAAACTGAATAAAATTCTTGTGTAGTGTTCTGAACTTTTTTGCAGTCATTTCTGGTACAACTGGATATTTTTCATTAAATAAGCGACACGTTCTGGAAATAATGTGATTACATTCGCCAAAACAACAGAACAATGGAAAAACTGCTCGTTTGTATAACGAAAACGGTGAATTTGTATGTTTAAGTGTCAAAATGGCTCACTTAAGAAACTTAAGAAACATAAATTGCACGCAGCTGTTACCATACCAACGGAGCTCCAAAGCCACCTACTAATTATAACAAATTAAATAATATTCATAATTTTACGTAGAAATGCTTTTTCCTGAGAAACGGATAATGAAAGTCATACCGATCATTTGAAAAAAAATGTTGTCAATCAAATTCTCTATCGACAGCTGATAAAAAAGTAGGGGAGTTCCAATTGAAAAAATTGACTTTTCTAATAAAGCTACAGAATTTAGCGACCACTAAGCGGATAGAGCAATTATTGTGCAATTAAAGAGTTTTTTATTTATTTCAGTAAAATTAATGATGTTTCTAATAAACCCTTGCAAGTCGAGATTTTTTCAAAGAAGTTGTTATATCTCCATAACCATGGCAACTAAATAAAAATAAGCTACACGCAAAATGTAGCAAATTGAGTAAGGAATCTAATGTCTACAACAAAAATATAACTTCTATTTAAACAAATAAAGTTAATGGTCACTTTAGGCATAACCGGAAGTGCTATTTTGATGAAAATATTTCAGAAAGATAGATCGTCGGAAACTATGGCCGTGCTCCAAATTTCAGCCCTCTACTTTTTTTAACAGTTGAGAAACGTCTAATGGGCCAATTAAAAAAATTACCCTGTAAATAATCATAATTATATACATTATAGATATATTTTTGACAAAGTATTAAAATAAATCAGGTGTCGTTAACACTAATGAGTATGACATATCAAATGACAAAACTTTGAGATTCAGCTATTTGTGTGTCACTAATGTCTATCACTGTTTACTGAGAGCTGCTGATTACAAATACCTTATATTATCTGATACACTGTAACACCCTAAGTGGTGTACAATAATTACAGTTTTTAATCGCCCTGTTTGCTAGTTCTCGGATCGGTATGTTGGGTTGCCTGGATGTAGAATCAAATAACGATATATTAAGGATATATAATTTAAGAATTAATCAAAAATATAATACTTATAATTACAAAACATAACTAACGATTCTTTTAATTACAAAGCACAACTAATTTTCTTGTACTTAAACTTCAATTAATTTCCGTTCTGGGACTCGGTACCTGACTTCGGGTTTGATCGTAAGCTGTAACAAAGGTTATTAATCCGGTGTATCTTCCGAGGTTCGTTTTGTATTCAGGGGGTTAATAATTAATTAACCAGAATGACTTGTGGTCAGGTTAATAGAGGGGGACGATAAATGGAGTGAGTGGTTTGGTGAAAATGGAATAACTTCCCTCAGGTGAGATATGGATCTTATTTTTAATTTCCTTTATGTTAATTAATAAGGGGTAGTCATTAATATAGGGGTGAAGTCTAGGTGGCTTAAGGGGTTAAATCTGTTGCATATAACTGGTTGATGTAGATGGGAAAGTTGTGGTATTTAAACTGGTTAGGATAACCTTTGACCTACAATAGCATTTGTACTTATTGTAATCAGCTGATTAGTGGTATTTTATAAAATTTGGATGTTTGTAATGAGAATTAATTCTAACGTGTATTTTTTAAATAGATGGCACACAATTGTAATAAATGAACTATGTATAATAAAATGTGATTTAATTAACTGTTCTGGCGTATTAGGATTAATCGGAGAATTACAGGGAGAAATTTTAATATCAAGTGTAAATCGTGTGCAATGGAAATGTGATATACTAAATTATGTTTAATAATTAGTACTGGAGTTAGACTATGTAAAATTAGTCGGTAGTTTGTTCTTTTGGGTGTTGTGAAATTACAGGACCATGTGAGTGGATAATTTGCTTCGAGATCAGGTGATAGGAATTTATACCAGGATTCAAGAGGGTGTGTAACCGAGAGAGGATAAAGGGGTAAGTGGTATTCGGATAAGGGTCTGGTGATGGTATAAATTTTATTTTGAGAGTCTTGATTATCAGGGATATTGAATGGTCTCTATACACCTTTCGTGGTAGTAACCCGAATAGATGTTAGATATGGTTCAGGTGCGTAAGAGGATAGTAGGGAATATTATAGGGATATGATTTATACTAAGATGGTAACGGTATGGGTATGAGATTGAGATTCTGGATTAAATGGATATTGAACGGTTTCTATACACCTTTCGTGGTAGTAACCCGAATAGATGTTAGATATGGTTCAGGTGTGTAAGAGGATAATAGGGAATATTATAGGGATAATTATAGGGAGATCGCAGTATAGGATTACCTTACAATTGGGGTCGAAACCACCATTAATAAAGTAATTCTATTAACAATCTTTATCTATCCTTCGAGGTACGTACACCGATAGGGCAGATCAGAGATTGTTTCTCGGATATTAGGAATTAAACAGGAAAGGGGCTTCGTAAAGTAGCGTTACTTCTTGGGGCCGCAGCCACCAGTAGTAGAACCACGTTACTAGGTAACTACTTACTACTCCTCGTGGTACAAACACCGAGAAAGTGCAAATAGCTACTTACGGTTGCGGAGGATTGTTATGAACTGGTACTAGGATACCGAGAAATCAGGAAATGTGTCAGGCAGGTTAGAATGTAATTAGGACAGGCAGGTTATTGTAAGCAGGCAGGTAATTTGAGAGTTTCTGGTTAGAATTTCGAGATCAAGTAGAATAGGATTCGAATTGAAATAGAATAGGATGAGTTGAGGTGTGTGTGGGTATTTATAGGAGATTTGCTAGGAGAGGGAAAAGTAGTGGGAAACTGATAGGATTTATAAACAATACTACATTCAGTTTAAGGAAATAAATAGGAAGGTGTTTTTATAGTACAAAATGCAAATTTTTGTTTTAATGTAAACCAATAAATGCGGGCGTTTCTTAATGTGATAAATAACTAGCTAATACAACAATGAAAATAAGTGTACTTTTGGATACATAATGTTTATTTAAAGTTATTCCATCAAATTATTCAATACTGATGACTAGAGCGGATAGTTAGGCAAATGCCTTTTTGAATTAATGAGATATTAAAGGCAAAGTTGAATTTCTATAAGTTTTAAGACATGACGACTCCAAACATGTAATTTTACTTTGCCTTTTTGCCTTTTTTGATGTTTTTAGGGTTTTGCCTTTTAAAGAAATTTTTGATTTTGCCTTTTTGTCGATTTTTATTTTAATAAAATTGAAAAATGTGGTTTTAAGTGAACCGTAAAAATAAACTTAACTTAACAACCTTCACGCCATTCCCTTGCGGGTAGCCAAAACAATCCCTGCCTCTTATTTATTTTTCATTCACAATCTATATCTTATCTTATCTCCGCATACCTCCCTAGCTTCCAATATATTCATACATAGTCTCGACATGCCCTTTTGTTTTTAAACTGCTTATCTTTCTTTCCTTTATCATAGATTCTACACATTCAGCCAAGTTTTACTCGGACTACCAGGGGCCTTTGTAATTTCATTTCATATACGCCTGCTCCTTTGCTGTTTTCAACCTTCCTACCGTTTTCTACCTCATTTATTCCAATATCCTTCTCAGTTTCATTCATCATTTCTTCTATATTCTCCTTATGTAACCCTTCAGTCTTACTTTCCTCACTACTGTACAGCTTTCGAAATATTCTTGCCAGCATTCCTCACTCACAATCGTCCATACTATTTCGTTTCCAGCATCTATCTCCTGCAGCGTTCTGTTTTGGGCCACATTTTGTGTTTTTGACCCATTTCAGAAGAGTTTTTGTTTCCTCAAAATCATTCTGCATTTTCTCTCCTTCCACAGTCATCACTTCCTCTTTACTTATTCTCACAGCCTCCTTCCTTTCTTTGTTTCTTAATCTGTACACCTCATACAATCGCTTCTTCTCAGTCTCATTTTTTGCAGCAATCATTGCCATGTATGCATCTTTTTCTTACTTACTGCGTTTTTACAGACTCATTCCACCAAGCACATTTTTCTGCCTACCTACAATCACTCTTCCACTTATTCGCACGGCACAATTGACAATAGAGTTTTTAAGCTTATCTATGCACTTTGAACGTCAGTGTCTTTTATTTGTCCGTTCCACACTGTTTCATTCACATTCAACTCTTTACTCACGGCATCTGCGTATTTCATTCTCCACCATTACCCACTAATTTGTCAACCCTAATTCTGGACGTTCGCACTACGTTTGCTTTCGTTCTCCAGACCCACTTTTGCCCTAAACACACTCTGGATACAACCAAAAGTGGTCCGATCCACCCTGCTCCGCGCATTACTTTTGTGTCTTTCACCAGGTTTCTAAGCCGTTCATCATACACTATTAAGTCTATCATACTTGGTTAATATACAGTTTTGTTTAAGGTATTTTATTTCCTAACGAAATACCTGAATCGAAAATATTGCTTTTAGTAAGCGACGCGGCACCTTACATGCTAAAAGCGGCACGGGCCCTAAAGGTATTCAACCTAAACTACTGCATGTTACTTGCCTAGCACAGCACTGCACAGAGTGTGTGAATGCATTCGCAAGGAATTTAGTGCTGTAAATAAATTAATTTCTTCCGTGAAGAAGGTAAACATTACATTGTCTGTGTGCTGCTATTACGATTTAAAAATTGCAGGTATTTGTAAAAGCACCATTACGAGTTTCTGAGTATAAAGAAAAGCTGCCATCTGTTCATCTCTCTCTCTCTCTCTCTCTCTCTGAACCTGTGATTACCAGATGGGGTACCTGGATCGAGGCGTGTAATTTTACGCGCTTCATTGAAACTCAATTAAAGAGGTAAACACATGTTTGCAAAATCTGTTATGAATTCTGCAAAATGATATGATAATTTACAGGTAGTGAATTCATTTCACCCTTCCACGGCTGCTGCGATACAAAAAGCTCAAGAGAGTTTTGAAGATGAAAACGTCCGTCGAGGTATAATGTATATAAACGCAAGTAACCTCGCGTTAGTGGAAGCGTTAGGGATAATGGACGATGTGGTAAATGAAATCGCACGGGTACCTGGTGCTAGTGGGATAAAAGTAAATGAAAAGATATTATCTGTGTTACAAAAGAATCCAAAATCTTCACAAAATAAAAGATATTGTAAATGTACATAAAGGAGAAGAGGCCATTGCCTTGGATGCAAGCCCTCAAGAAGTCGCTGCAATTAAATATGCCCCATTACATCCTGTGATGTCGAGAGATCTTTCTCGACATACAGGCAAATTATCACAATACCAGGGCAAATTTGTTACCTGACCATACGGATCAGTACTTAATTACAGCCTGGAATAATAATGTTAACGTAGATTAAATGTTTTATTTTATTTTTTTTTTAATTCATTTTACGTAAGTAGTTATTAAATTATTTTAAACAATTGTGTGCCTTTTTCGAATTTAAATTTTGCCTTTTCCTTGCCTTTTTGACTGTTTTGTTCTTTTGCCTGCTTTTTTATGGGTTTTTCTTGCCTAACTATCCGCTCTCTACTGATGACATTGTTTGTCTTTGGTTGTAATTACCACTAAAACTGTAATACAAAAATTTTGCGTTTTTGATAGTTACCAGAGATCACTTCCGGATACATTCGCCAAAGGGCGGTCTGGAGTTTCGAGCTCCGCATTCAAAGTTCTGCGTTCTTTTAACGACTGAACTTTCTAGTAACCACACGCACCGCGAGTATCATATTGCGGCCATCAATGAGAACTTTTGCGTTCGAGTGTACAATTTATAGAAAGACAAAATGCGCGTGATCTCTGCCATGTCGGAAACAGAAAAATTTATTGATTTGGTTCGAGAAAGACGTTTGTTATACGATTTAAGTGATAATGATTACTAAAATCGTAACAAGAAAGCAAAAACTTAGCTTAACATCGCAAGAGAGGGATGGAAAGTGAGAAGATATGTTTCGTTTCATTTTTTTAATGAGAATAAGAAATATACTGTTCTCGAACTGCATACGCTTTTCAATTGCTTCTGTGGATTAGTTTATTGAAAACTTCTGAAGGCATGAACGTGTCTATATAAATCGATTGTATCTTCTTCATTTATCTGGAATTCTTCTTTGACTCTAAGAAAGTTATACAAACAAGTTTTGGTTGCACAGCGTAAAGATTTAGTTCAAATGGTTTTTAAAAGTAGCTCCATCTTTGAGCCTAAACTTTGAAAGAACTCTTGCAACCACTGAGTCCTCATTGTCTTTTAGTTTTCTGTCACATTGAATAGATACATCACTTGGGAAAGGTTTCATCAACAAAGCCTCCAATAAACATGTGATGCGTTTGTTGGTAATGGCTTTGTCTGGGAATGTTCAATTGGTTGTCATCGAGTTTTCGATAGAACGAAGACAATTGAAAAATTGTGCTGTCGCGCCCTAGCTACCAACACCAGTGATTACACATTTATAATCTGGGTCTATTATGGCAAGCAAAACTATGGAAAATCTCTCCTTATGGCAATAATGCAATGTTCCACTGTTGAGGGGGCACGTTATATAAAGATGTTTGCCATCAATACTACCAATATAATTGGAAATTCCAACTCCCCCTTAGGTCTACTTTCAGACCGTTTCCACATTGTCTCCGTGAGGAATGTCAAATACATTGGTTGTAATGCTTTTCAGATCGTTTTACTTACTTTCTAGACTATTATATCAACCGTTGTAAATCCCATACGGTAAGAATCACAGATTGTTTTGTAGTAATTTTCTGCAGCACAGTATCTGAACCGAAGAAAAAGTATTTTACATTTCATCGCTGTTAACGTTTTCTAAGATCTGCATGAATACATCAGTCTAGTCATCTATCTGTAACCTGATGTTACTAATAAAATCATTTTCGTAGGTAAACGCTGGAGGATCAAGTGAAAAATAGTGATAACTATAATGAGTTCCTGAAAACACTTAAACTCACGTGAGTCACGGATATCAAGAATACAAGAACTGGCCTTGGGCAGATCTAATGAGGTTTCTAATAGCCCTAAACTCCTTGCAAAAATAAAAAAGAAAAGAAAGTACTGAAAAACCTAGTCATATTTCTAGAGAAAGGCAACATAAAATAGTGTATGAGGTAGTTCATTTGTTTCACCAGTACATTGTCTCAATACCAATTGCCCCGTGCGACATCTGTATTATAAACAGAAAGAAAATACAGCAATCGCCTTTTTCACAGTACGCTACACGGAAACATCTCAAGAATCCACTCACTATTATGATACTGTAGCACATACACTTTTGAACACATATGATATGATTCATTATCTACTTACAACAGTAAATATATATTTCTAGTAATACGATAGTTTCATTTCTTTTTGTAAAAGCTGTAAAGTAACAAAATATTACCTCAAAAATACTGCTAGCCTCTCTTTTATAGTAGTGTCCTTCCTCTTGTATTTCTATATCATGTTGTAATAAATTATATAATTCATTGAAGCTATTTATTGACATACGAAAATAAATAAAAGGTATTCCTCTTCAAACAACTCTTGAAAAGAAGTATTAAATTCGCCTTTATCTTCCTGCTGCTGTTAATTGGGTGCACCAAGTGTTTCCATTTATTTTTCTTTTGGACGATTTTAGGCACCACAAAAGCAATATTTCTCCTGCGTCGGAAAAAATACTATCTGAGAACATGTTTCACGCACAATATTACGACCATAACTAAAACGCTTGTAACCAGCTACCGTATGTGTGCCCACGGAACTCTAAATAAGGAACGCAAAACTCAGAACTCCTGACTTGCTTTATCACCTGTTAATTATGGCCGATTTCTTTCCAACATTTTTAATTTAGGCTGATTATGATTCGTAAAACTGTATTACCTCTTACGTGGCCCAATTAAAACCTCAAAGTAGCACCCCTAGTGGCCCGCTTTCATGTCACATTCGACGCATTCATTACATTTTTTAATAAATGGGGTTCTGAAGAGACTAAGTTTAGTCTAAACTGTCAAGGGACTCAGTTATACTATGAAGGACGGATGGGGCTATTTAATTGCCTAGAGATGCATAAGAACGATTACCTTAATTTTCATATCATTAGTGAAAGGAAAGCAGGAACCAGGAGTTTAGAAACCGTGTAGAGAATGTAGATTGGTCCCGTGAAGATTTGCGGTGAACACTGATGACGCGAATTATCGAAATGAGTATTCCTAGTAAAGGTGGCTTGAGATGGTATCAAAGAATGTAATTCAGCAGCTCAATAGACATTGTAATACTGATAGTACAAAGAAAGAATTGAAACAATTCTTCTATGCTCAAGAGATTGTGTGTCAGAAGTTAAGGCTGTAAGCGAATCGTTTCTCTTTGAATACGATTAATTATACGAGAGCGTATTGGGGAGCACCAACTCAGAGGTGATAACTACATTTTAGATGAGGTCAAACTGGGCCTAACATAGCAGAAAGAGTCACTTGGATCTGTACCAAAAGCAAATTGTCCAGACACTGTTTTGGTACCTGACAGAGGATGGCCAACCCATGATAGACCATCATACTAACAACCTGTAATAAAAAAATTAATAGGGTGTAACCGGTTGTTGTTAATAATAATTTCCCTTAATATTACTTACACTCCTAATAACAAATAGAAGATTTTGTGCCTTCAGCTCAATCGACGATTAATCGGGTCCATGCTCTTAAACTTTGATTTGCTTTAATTAGAAAATGTGTGTGTGGTTAGATATGTTCTCTTTACAAAAAAAATGTAACTTCAACCTGTTAATAAATGTAAAAATATCTCGAACGCCAACTTATTTTATAGGAGACAAGTAAACCGTAAATGTAGTAAATGTGAAATTGAAAGCAATGACAAGGTTTATTATAAAATCTTCAAGTTATAAAAGTAGAAAATCTTAATACTAATGTTAGTAACTTAAAAATACCTTATACTAATAATTAGAAATGAAATACCTATTGTACTTTAAAATCTTGGTTGTCACTGGTATACTGTTACCGATGAAGATGAGAAGAAATCGTTAACCACGGTACATGTTCCTCGTTTATCAAGAAAACTGAAAACCCAGGTGATGAGAATATAAGTTAAGCCAAGCGAGGTGAGTTTAGCAAGTACAAACACCTATGACAAAATTGGTCAAATGCTTTTGAGATATGTAAAACGACTATAACTGTTTCACCGTATTGTTCTCATTTAATGTTCAAAACTTGATTCACACATGAAGGATCCCCTGTTAAATGACTGCCTAAAACCGTATTGGTGGTTACTAAGGAGTTGGTTACATTCAAGAAAAAAGGGAAGACATAGAGATTGAATAGGACTGGTACTAAATCAGGGGAACATTCTTTAAGACAATATCTGGGATACCATCTGGGCCAATCGCCTTACTAGTATCAAACTTATTGACGATCGATTCAAGTACCAACTGCAGCGAAAACGATTTGGTTTCATAACGTATGAAGAATAACTGACAGGGACACATCTTTTCTAGAATCATTAAGAAAGGAGTTTGAATAAATTCACAAAAAATTGACTTTGTCTAGAGAATAAGCAATTACAGATCTGTTAAAAAATCTCATGGAGGGGGATGAAGATGTACCAAAGCTTTTACTGATGGTTTTAATTAAAGACCAAAATTTACAACTGCCTTAGAAGTAGCTAGTTCATTACGTTTTCGTTGTTCAAGCAACGTTTTAGCTTTAGTGACAACACTTCTACGGGTATTCCTAGCATCATCGTAGTTCGCATGACTCGATCGTTTTATTAGATTTCCGTTTGGTATAAAATATAGTTTTCAAACACGCTGCATCAGCTGAAACCCTATTGAACCAGAATTGAGAACGAAAATGACGTATACGATTTTGTTTTTTGGAGATGTAAACTTCCATGCCCAAGAGAATGAAAAAGCAATGTCCGAAGAAGAAGACGACTTAAATCAATGTTCGCGCGATGCAACGGTTGCAAATAAATCCCATAAATCACAAACCTAAAACACCACAAGATTTTGTTAGTGTTGCGAACAAGAGGGGAATTAGGCACAATGGTCAGATAGACCTAGTGAGGAAGGAAATGAGGTTTCATAAACAACGGGGTTTGAAAGGGTTCAGAAATCATTTGTGGGAGATCTCATGAAATAAATGTTTTTGCACTTGTAGCGTCCCCCAGCGTAATTTAACATTATTTACAATAATGAAAATTCAAGAACAAAACAATTGCTAAGTGTTTTGTCTTGACTTGACTGACAATAATGTCGCTATTACTCAGATTAATTGCCTGCCTTACCTTGACCTTCCAGGAAATAATTAAAAATTAGAATATATTTACAAGTCTGATATTTAATTACTCGTAAACCTCAAATCTGATAAAACGAAGTAGCCGTCTAGTGGTAGGTACGTTGTGCAACCTAAATTAGATAGGCTGGATACGGGACACGTAAGAAAAATGGAACTACTCAAATTAAAATCAACGAGCGTTGCGCAGTGGTAGTTCAGCCCGTTAATATACTCTTGTGGGAAAGAACCACTAATAAAACCCACTTTATTCATAAATAAGTAATTGCACAAGTACACAAATAAATCAAATAACACAAAAAAACACAGAAAGGGTTAAATACATAACAAAACACCATTAAATCAGGTTAAAGTGCGTCCAAAATTATAACATTAAGAGAAAATTAATAAAAAAAGCAGTTTAGTTACACCTAATTACAATAAAAAAACACATGTAGTCACACTCACAACAGCAAAATTGCACAGGTGATAATAAGGTAAAGGCAAGGACAAAATAAAACAGACAACGAATTTATACGCACCCAATTGTTTAGTGAGCACCAATGCACAAAATAAGAAAATGAAACTACAATAAATCACATACAAAGAGAAATCAGCTCGCTACCAAATAATTCTGCTTAAACAAACTGACAAAAAACTCATTAAAACAAATCTTTCCAAGGGTAAGTTATAAATAGATCACAACATCGTGACCGCTGTATAAGTTTGAGGGGTTAGAAAAATACAGTGCCCCTTTCTCCGGTTACACTCATCTATACAACAATAAAAACAATAAAATAATATTCTAGGTGTTGAATGGTCATCTGATCTCGGGAGTGTGTACACGCCTGGTTTACAATTAGTAACCAAAGTGGTATCATCAGTCCACCTCTACACAAATATAAATCTAAACAACAACCAACAATGCTAATTCGTACAAATACCAGAGTGAGAGGGCCCTGTACTGTCTTTTATTTTAGCACATTTCAGCTTAATGAGTCCGCGTATGAATAAGATATCTTTGCAAGGCAATGTTTGATTGTTTTAATACGCTACATAGGCTGGTAAAATGATCGGCAGAGAGCTTTCATTTATACAAAAATACATACTTACACTAGAATAAATATTCCCTTAATTGATCACAGACACAAATCGTTAACATACGCGTTTTAACCCCGACCGAAAGAAAAGACAACTTAGTGGTGGCGAATTCAAAAGAAAAATGTACACGCAAGAATTATTTTAAAGACAACTTGTTTAATTTCAAAACTAACTATATATATATATATATATATATATATATATATATATATATATATATATATATATATATATATATATATATATGTTTCTCACTATTAATCCCCTGCTCCTCATCGCTCTGTTGACTTCGTCTCGCCAAGATCTTCTAGGTCTTCCTCTTTCCTTTCTCCCCAGTGGACTCCCTTCTGTCACTTCACTTATCCGTCTATTTTTTGTTCTTCTTACATGCCCGTACCATATCAGTCTTTCCTCTTTCCTATACAGTTTATTATATCTACTTCCACCTCCATTCTTCTTCTTATTTCATTATTTCTAATTCTATCGCTTCTCTTAAGTTCACAACATCTCCTCCAGTACTCCATCTTGGTTGCAAGGATTTTGTTTTGATTTTGCTTGTTTATTATCCATAGATCCGTCCCATATGTCATAATGCTTCGGATTATCGAGTTACATATGGACGTTTTTGTTTTCTTTGTGATATTCTTACTCCAGATTACTGTATGTAGTTGTTTAATACAGGTTCTTGCCTGACCTAGCTTAACCTTTATTTCTTCCTCCGTTGTTGTTGTTTTAGATATAGTAAACCGTAGATATTTAAATTTATTTGCCACTCTAATTTCTGTGCTTTCATCTATATACAGGTTCTTTGTGTTTTCATCTGCTGTTAAAAGGTACATTGTCTTTTTCCAATTTATTTCTAGGCCTACTTTCTCATACTCCTCTTTGAGCTTTCTCACCATATAAGTGATATCTTCTTCGTCTTGGGCCAATACTACCTGATCATTTGCGAAAGATAAGGTATACAGATGTTTGTTTCTGGTATACTCATTCCTTCACATTTCTGTTTCCACTTCTGTAGTGAGTGTTCCAGTAATATTTTAAATAAAGTTGGTGAAGTTAGGTATCCTTGCAGTAATCCTTTGGAAACTGGGTTATTATTTTATTTCCAACTTTTATAAGTGCGTTGTTGCCTTTGCATAAATTCTTTACTGCGTTCATTCTTTGCTTTTGAGATTCCCATTCCGTCCATTGCCTTTCATAACTCCTACTTCGGTACGGTTCGTGCGCCTTCTTTAAATCGACGAATACCAGGTGTATATCTCTATTTTTTCTCTTTTCTTTTGTATAATATGTTGGATAGTGTGAATGTGATCTATGCACGATTTTCCTGAGATGAAACCTGCTTGTTCTTCCTCTATTTTCCCTTTTATACTCCTTTCTAATTTGCTTCTTAGTATCTTGCCATATATTCTCGCCATTGTTGGGATTAAACTAACTCCTCTGTAATCCCTGCAACTCCTCTCTCCCTTTTTAAATATTGATGTTGCTTCAACTTGTTTCCATTCCTTGGGAATTTCTGTTCCAATTATTATTTTTTGAAACATTTGTTTTACAATACTCATTAGCTTTTCTGTCCCATTTTTTATAAGTTCCGGTGTTATTCCACATATCCCCCCTGATTTCCTGTTTTTTATAGTCTACCGACTTCTCTATATCTTCTTGTGTTATAACTATTTGTTCGTCTTCTGTAATTCGTATTTCCTCTTCCTTAGTTTCTTTGAACTTTTGTCTTTTTTCTATCAGCATGTCTTTGTAGGGTTTCTCCCATTCTTGGTTCCGTATGTAGGATATAAGTGTTCTTTCTTTCCTGTCTGTTCTTAGCGATTTTATTACTTTCCATGCTTCTGAACTTCTAGTTCCACCTATGTATTGGTACTGCTTCATGGGTTTTCCCATGTTTAATTTTTTCCCTGTTAACTAATATTTTAGCTGCTCCGTTCGCTTCTCTATAGATTGCATAGTCTTCCTCTTTTTTCTTAACTATACATACTCCCGAAAAACCACCCCAGTTTTTCAAAAGTAATAAAAAAAACAAGAAACATTAATTTCCGTTGGAACAGTTTCATATTAATTATTTCACGACATCTTAATTTTAAAAATATGCATTCGTTCGAAACAAACCCTACATTTACGTGTCGGGTTTCAACGTATCAATCAAAGATCCCCTTGGATTTGCGCTGTGTTCTGCCGTAACTAATCATTAGATCCATGACATTTTTTTACATGAAGAGCGTGCATAATAAATTCCAATGATTCGTTACGCCCCTTCAGTAAAGCATTTTTAAGCGTGCCTTACAGACACTCCTACATTCCGTACATAAAAATATATAAATAAAATGTTTTGAAAACATTAGCAAATTACGACGTATTATTAAGGTATTATCCACTAATTATCCTTTCTATCATGGTAACAATGGCGATTTGACAAACGTTTATTACAATAATAAAATTTTTAGGGTCCGCTACCTACACACTATGTTGTCCTTGAGATAGACGCACACTCCTTTTTAACGAAAGCGATAGTGGAGACTGTACTGGTAAAATTGCAGTTCGTGTAAACGGGAGTTTTCAGAGGAATAAAGTGTCAGGTTGTAATTGTTTAAGATGTTGGTGAACAGAATTAAGATTAGACCTGGTACCGCGAATATTATAATTGATCAGAAAGTAAGTACTTTAGATGAACGGGATAGCACAGCCCTGCCCTACGGGAAATCCGAACGGGGCAGGATTTGACGTCCGGCATTTTTTATCCTGGAAACCGCAGCATTTCATTTTTACTTTCAATCCGATAGCACGATAGTGAGAGCAAAACTAGAAGTAGGATGAGAAGGTATCAAGAGTAACGAAACGTTCACCAACAGTCCTTGCCGAGCTCAGAAACTCGGAGAACCCATATTAAGGATCCTAAGATTCTGACGACTTACATCTAATTGATAAAAACATAAAAGAATGATTCGCGGTAACAAAAGGGTAATTCCTTATGACATTTGACGTGCTCTAAATCGATATCATATCATAATTGTAACTTATAATCTAAAAGTAAAAACGCGGCTTTTCATGCAAAGGCGCATCCATCGGAGATTCGACAACGCTGTGAACCTTCGCGTGCAACTATATTTGGCGTAAGCGTTACAGGTTCCAATAAAAATCTGGGGCCTGTTGCACAATGATACTAATAATACTAGCGAAATTCTACAAGTTACAAGTTACAAATTACTAGCACTGGTACTTTCTGTTGCACAAAAAAAAACTGTACACCAATAATATTAATTGATTTCTACAAGAAAATATTACAAAACTACAAGTTAACGGATTATAAAATGTATTAATTGTTGTATAGTTTAATTCGCCAAGTGGATTAATGGTTGGCAAAACTGCTGACAAAAACTTTGTTTTAATTGTCTGTGACAGTTGAGTTGTTGTTTTGTTTTTAAAAAATAGCAATTGAAGTTAGTTAGAATTTTAAAGTAGCTGTAATAATGGGTAAACGGGATAAGCAGCGAAAAGTTAAACTATGCATCCTTCAAAAAATCAAAGAAAATAAAATGGTCCTTTTTGGAGCATTCAGCAAGACACAAAGAAAGATAAAATGCTGGCGTGGAAAGAAATAAATGCATATGCGCAGGTACTTGGTGTCATTTCGAAGGGAAAAGAAGTTGCATATTTGAGAGATGTTTGGTGGCCGAACGTGAGGAAGTTGACCATGGTAAGTGCTTTTCCAATTATCTAGTATACACATGTAGGTTAGCTGTCAATCTATTGTGCCACGTTCATAAAGCGAATGATATAGTAAATGCAAACATAACCTAACTTAATACAACCACAAACTTAACCCACCGATAGGCGCAACTCATCTGACAGATTTACGGCTCAAAAGTTTGGAAATATCTCTGGATTTTCTCAGGCTTTGCGTCTGCGCTTTCTTGTATCTTCCCCTTGGAACTTGCTTTATATGCAGTCATAATTGTGGTGCTGTGGAATACAGATATCCGTTGCTGCGACCTATATAATCTCTCAGATTAGTTGCGCCCGTTTGTAGTTATTTTGGTGAGTTAGCAGCTGGATATTTTACAGTAAGTGCATTTTAAAAAATCAAATATATAAAATAATTGATTCATTTTAACATAATCTGAGAGATTAATTGCGCCCAATTCAGGACTTTTTGTTTCTTTGGCTGAATGTACACGCACAAAATGAACAAATTTAATTTCTAAATATAGAATTTATTTTTGAATATAAATAACATTATTTTAGAATTAGTTAACCCCTTGCAACTATTTTTTTCAAACAGTCATCTGACAGATGCATTGTGCCCGAATTCGTTACTTATGCTATTGCACCTGTCGGAGCGTTTTAACCATGAGGTAGTTACGAGAAGTTATGCGAATTTATTTAACAATCAATTTGTACCTCTTTATAAACTATTATGTTGACTTTTTATTTATTTATTTTCACTTTAATTTTCAGTTATCACAGTAACTTTAAACGTAAATTATTAGTATACTGTTAATAACAATAACATTATTTTAGTTCACTAGGCCTATCTTGTGTTTCAGAAAAAGCAAGGTAATGCAAGAAAAACTGGTACGGGTGGAGGGCCAAATGCTAAACTTACAGAAGTGGATTGTGAAGTTCTTGAGATAGTTGGCTATGATTCGCCGGTTGTGGTTGGCTTAAACATTTCGGAATCTTCAGATGATAGTCCAGACATTCAGTTGAATGTAGAAGAAATTGAAGAACCACCAGCAGCAGTTGCAGAGTCCTCTATTCTGAATGATATTGTCATTCCAAGTCAATCTAGTTCTATCACATCAAAGAACAGTAAACGTAAAAATGTCGGTAAGTGAGATTTACTAAAAATTATGAACTAATTAAGCACTAAGATAGTAATGGTGAATTCTATGAATTTCCTATGTTTGTTATAGGGCAGCCAGATATAAATGTGCCCTCTTCAGCTGAGTCAGCAAAAGAAGCTTTCTTAAGAAGAAGGAAACTAGAATTGTCAAGTGGAAATAATGGAAAAAGAAAGTTATTACTGATCATTGCAGATACTGCAACTGGGCTTGTGCCCATCTAAATTTACAGAAGCTTTTCCTCAAATAGGACGGTTATATGTAATTCAAGAAAGTGCTGATGTAAATGAAGAGGTCTAAGAATTATGTACTGACCAAAGTATAAATAAAGCACATAATTGCATAATGTTACCTTTAATGAGTGTGTATTGCACGTTATTAACTGTTCCTGTGTAAATTACACGACACAGTAGATAAGAGTATACAACGGATAGTAATAAAGGCAATCTATTTTGCACAATTAACTTGACATGTGAATGTTACATGTTGTTTATGATAGGCTCTTAGGCCTATATCATTAATTGTAATATCTGCTGCTGTCCCCTAAGTTGACTGCCTCTTCAACTTCTTGTTGTTCTACATTAACGTTACCCAACTCATCTGCGTCTTGATGGATAGGAATAACATTGGCTTCGCCTTCATCCCTTGCAAAATTACAAAGAGTGGCACAACACTTCACAACTGAAGCAGCATATGTTCGATTCAGACGAAGGCGGTTGAGACATGGAAATTTTTCTTTCAAGATACCGAGTGAACGTTCAACCACTTGTCTTGTTGCCTTTAACCTGCGATTGTACCTCCTTTTTGACACATCATTAGGATCATGATGCAGTGGTGTCATTAGACATTGTTTCAATGGATAAGCTGAGTCTCCCAACAGTAATGCATTGGGGAATAGGGGATTTTCTTCCATTCTTCTATGCAGCGTGCTGTTTCGTAAAACACGTGCATCGTGTACACTTCCAGGCTATTTTGCACTAACATAATAAAAAAGCATGAGGCACCACACACAAACATACAGTTTAAAGAGTGCTCACCATGTCTGTCAACATAAGCTTTTTCAATAACTGTAGGGGTATCTATGCGAATAAGGGTACCATCAATTACACCACAAACGTGTGGAAAGTTGCCAATTCTGCAGAAACTATCAATTTCTTTAGCAATATCTTCAGGCCATGAAACCACTGTAGTAAATAACTCGCGCACGAAGCTAGCAACAGTTCTACAAACTGTAGCTTTATGAACCCCATGCATGTCTGCGACAGTGCGAAATTGAGCTCACTGCCAAGCCAATGCAAAGCTATACACATCTGTTGCTTAGGAGATGACGCACCACTCTTGTGGTGGCAATTTATTGCAACAAAACTTCTATCTTATCAGACTTAATTCGTTACCTCTCATTAAACTCAAAATCATTTGGAAAGTCAAAATGCATTCTTGCCCTGAATATTTTCCTTCTCTGAAAAATTTGCACTTCTCTCTGTTCATTTGGCATTCTGTCACGTTCTTCATCACTGGATGAGTCTAACCACAAAGGAGGGAGCACGTTTTAAATGTAAAATACCTTTCGGTCAGAATTTAACCAAATTTTGATATGTTCTAGAACTTGACCAATTGATAAAATGTTTTCATTGCCCGAAAGCTCAAAGCTCAACAGTTTTTGATATACAGGGTCTGCAATATCACTATTTGATACTGTCAATATATCATAAAATGGACATTTTTGCCAATATTAACGCATAACTTAGTGAAATGTTATTTTTTTGTGCTACTGGTTACAACCTTTTCTATACTTTCATTATTTTTGTACATACACCTGATATACAGGGTGAGACCAAATATGTGTATCTGAAAAGAATTATACGGTGGTATTGTTTTGATATTTTGGTGAATGGAAGTTAACACATATATATGTCCATTTAAATTATTATTGCAAGTTAAGTCCCCTAGACGTCCGTTATACAGAGTGTTTCATTTCTTTAATAGATTTAATTGAGTATTATTATACTTCCTAGTTAATTTTCTGATAACTTAATTGAAATGTCAATATTAAAATAAACTATTTGCTAACATTGTATACCTACATAATAGTCACGAATGTGTTTATACTGATACTGGGTGTCCAAGTACAAAGGACCAAAGCGATATCTTAAACTTCATATAGGTACGGAAAAAACCGTTAACATAAAAATCCCTTGCAATTGGATGTCGTTGCGAAATACAAAGCTTTTGGAGATTGACAGATAGAAAGGTTAGATGTGCTTCATTTATTATGCTCACTATTTTCTAATAAAATTTTCAGTAGATTCTTTTGATAAATAAGGCGCTTGTCGATGTTCATCTTTATTTTGTAAAACTAAGAAAAGAAAATTCTTTAAGATACTAGTGTCTTCACTGTTCACACCATCGACATACCGGTTTCGCAGGTCTACCTCCATCATCACTACCGCTTTGTACAGTCATTGGAAATAAGAAATGTTTATGTAGAAACGTTAATGAACGTATTTTAATATATTAAAAATATCTCAGCTTAATAAGATATCAGTTAACTGAACTGATGAGGCAGAAAACAGTAAATAATTTTTGGTCTTGATATAACCATTGTCATAGAAATCAAAAAGTTGCATAATCAAATGTTAAATGTCTATCACCTCCACATTATTTGCATTTAGTATATGATTTAAAACATTTGTAAAAGGATATTTGATTAGCTCTTCATACCTAGCGTATCCTAAAAACCATAATAGCACAGCTGCCACATGAGAACAAATACCTAAAGTTCTGGCACCAGTCTTGCAGGTGCAGTAAGTACCTAATATTGGGTTAGGTTCTTCTTCCTCATTATTCGGCACAAATGCAATCCACAACTGGTAACGAGTAGCATTTCTGAGGCGAGAATATATCCTTACCCGTATAAAACCGGGTTCGTAGTTTTCATCAAATTGATATTGAACCTGGCGGTCCTCTATTTCATTGTCCTGTATATAAGAAGGAGCAAGCTTTAATTGAAAAATACCTACAGTTAACTCTTTAAGATAGTAATGTGACAAACGTGGGAATGAGGGAACGATAATTTCATTTAAATCAACCCATCTGCCCTTCTAGCGCGTAAGTTTTCCTCCTCAACCCTGGCTTGAACAACATTTGGCTCTTGAACTTTTGAAGAATATTTTCAGCTAGCTCAATAGTAGCATCTTGCATTAAAATGGGTGGAAAATATTTATTTATAGTTGCTCCAGCAATTTTAAGAAAATCAGCAATATTACAAATGTTTTTTATCTTAAAGCTAAAAAATTTAAAATTGATTTTAAGTGCCCATTGCGTGCTTCTACGATCCACCTGGTTTTCGTAACGAGACGACTATCATTAGCCTCTTCTGTGGATAACTGTAGCTGACCTCTGGGCAAAAGGCTGGCATTTTAAAATTAATACCTAATCTATTTAAAGCTGGAATAGCATCCAAGTACCCGCGGTCGAGAATGAAAATATCTCCTTCATTAAACCATTCACGCATTCCATTCACATCTCTATTCAATTCACATGTAAGTATGTTAGCATCGTTGTTTTCAGAATTTGAGAAATATGGCCCTTGAATGCATAGAATAAATCCGCTCGGGGCAACAAGCAGAGATGGCTTGATAAGATGTTTACCCTTATAAGTACAGTAGGACTGTCGCAACGCTTTAAAACAAGAACTTTTCTCTATTTCTAGATAAGCACAGTCATTATACACTATAACTTGAGGCCGATCCAGGTTTTGATTATATAGACGATTTGCAAAAGGGGTTACATGATTTTCGATGTAGCTGTCTCTTGTTGTAGCAGTAAATCCAATATTTTGTGGTACAAATCTTGCAGAAAGAGATTGTCTAACTAGAGATATAGCTAAACTGGCTTGTTGTCTTGTGGAATAATTAAAATAACCGCTAAAAACTATCACTAAGACCTTGTCGTAACTTGCACAGGAATGCTAAGAGATCTTTTTTACTTACATATCTCAAAGAATTTCCTATTCTAACGGAGTCACAAAAGTTGAAGAGATTATTAAGTTGATCTTTGGTTATAGGAGAAACTGCTTTAAATTGAGAATCTGTGAAGTTATCTCCGTCTTCGTAAGCCGTGTGGTAGCTTTTTTTCTTAATTTCTTTACGTAATGCTTGTAAAAAATATAAATCTCATTACCTGCTAATAATGGCCGATTTACATATCGTAACCCAGGGAGCAGAAACTCAAACAGATTACCATTCTCATCCAAATGAGTATTACAGCAGTACGTATTTTCTGGCACTCTCAACAAAAATATTAATTCTATCTTTCATGGATATTTTATGTATATCATTCCCATCGTTACAAATGCAGCATAAATGAGTTGACCTTTGTAGCACATTTAATCGCAAACAATTTGGGTTATTGTCTATTGCTTGAATTTCCCTTACAACAGAAATATTGCAGACATTGCAGATTCGAGTTTTTTCTATTATGACCCGCTCTGGTAGATTTTCTTCGCGGCGACGTGCAATCACAATTTCCTGCTTTCTTGCATTTACCTCACCACTTATTTTCACCATAACCCTAGGAACTAAAGCATTTCCACAAGCAAAACATGGAATTCAATTCATTTTTCACATAAACTCTTCAACGGTTTTAATTCAAAAAGTAGATTTTCAACTAAGCATCAACAATATCACTTAATTAGTGGTTTTATTTTTGATGTTTCATAGCCACCTACTATATTGTTGTTATTTTATAAGTTTGGGAATAGAAAAAAATAATAATTGTAGTATGAAAAACGGAAAGAAAAGTGCAAAATCAGAAAAAAATCTGGTTGTACGAATAAAAGCAGAAGAAAAAGCGCAATACCACATTACGGTTTTGATTTAAACGAATAAGTAAATACTAAATATAACTTTATTAGAAAATAATGAGCATAATAAATGAAGCACATCTAACCTTTCTATCTGTCAATCTCCAAAAGCTTTGTATTTCGCAACGACATCCAATTGCAAGGAATTTTTTATGTTAACGGTTTTTTCCGTACCTATATGAAGTTTAAGGTATCGCTTTGGTCCTTTGTACTTGGACACCCAGTATCAGTATAAACACATCGTGACTATTATGTAGGTACATACAGTTAGCAAATAGTTTATTTTAATATAGACATTTCAATTAAGTTATCATAAAATTAACTAGGAAGTATAATAATACTCAATTAAATCTATTAAAGAAATGAGACACTCTGTATAACGGACGTCTAGGGGACTTAACTTGCAATAATAATTTAAATGGACATATATATATATATATATATATATATATATATATATATATATATATATATATGTTAACTTCCATTCACCAAAATATCAAAACAATACCACCGTATAATTCTTTTCAGATACATATATTTGGTCTCACCCTGTATATCAGGTGTATGTACAAAAATAATGAAAGTAAAGAAAAGGTTGTAACCAGTAGCACAAAAAAATAACATTTCACTAAGTTATGCGTTAATATTGGCAAAAATGCCCATTTTATGATATATTGAATGTATCAAATAGTGATATTGCAGACCCTGTATATCAAAAACTGTTGAGCTTTGAGCTTTCGGGCAATAAAGACATTTGATCAATTGGTCAAGTTCTAGAACATATCAAAATTTGGTTAAATTCTGACCGAAAGGTATTTTACATTTAAAACGTGCCCCCACAAGCAACATCAACAACTGCAAAACCTCACTTGTAATATGAAATTATAATCTTACGTAAACTTGTAGAAAATATATTAGTGGATGCTTGTATTTTTTGCTAACTTGTAGTAACACTGTCAGTTGTGCAACAAACACTTGTACATTTCACTAATATTTTTCAATCTACAACTAATAACTTGTACATTTGTGAATTCTTATTGTGCAACACAATTCTACAAATTACAAGTATTTCACTAATATTATTAACTTGTAGTTTATTGTGCAACAACCCCCCGGTCGCGATTATATCCCTCACAATGAGTAGAACTTTAAAATCCGGATATATACGTCATCGCCACTTAAGAAGTTATATGTCAACAGTTTTTTCAAGTATGAAAAATCGGAATTGTTACACATTTATTTTACAGTGGTTAAATTTTAATTTAGAATCTTGTTGGTGCCTTTAGATTTGAGTAAAAAAATTGAATAAATTGAATTTGAATGTAGCTGATTTAGTTATTGTTGATGTCTAATAAAATTTTGTGGATAATATGTAGCGATTTGATGATTTTGAGTAAATATTTTATATAACGGTCGAAATATTTGTTTTAGAATTGTTGGGTCTAAATTTTAGATGGGAAACTATTAACAGTTTAGAAATATCATTTTATTTGGTTCTGAATGGATGATTAGAGTGAAAATTTAATTACAAATCAAGTTGTCAACAGACAAATAAATATGACTGGCCACGTTATGGTATGAGTTACAAGATTTAGCTATCAAATAAACAGGCAAAACCCTTTTGTATTTTAAGCGATTGTTTTATTCATGTAACGATCAGTTACATTTATAGAACATAATAATACCCCTAGAGGTCATTCAAAACAATTTTAGTATCTTTGTAAATAGTAGTAAGGTTTCCTGTAAATTTATTTTCATGGAAACCACATGATTAATTTTTAAAATCGTAAATTTTAGTAAAGTGTATTGGTATTGTGTGTATGTGTGCAAGCATTTAATCTAGTGTTGTGAGGGAAATGTTTGCTTAAAGTAAATCAATATTTCCTCAAAAACAAACTTTTGATACTAAATCATCGGTTACAGACTATACAATGCATAACATTTGTTATTCAATTCGTAGGTCAATGATTATACATCAAGAATGTAAATAACATATAGAAAGACTATTATTACCACCCTCAACCTACTTTTAGATTTTGTTTAAGATTGAAAATTAAATTATGGTCACGCGACTCTAGAATTTATTTAAATCTAGTCTGAATTGTTTGTTTTTTAAATAAACATTCTATAAAACGTCAATCAATAGATTTTAGCAAACATTCTTTGCTTGAACAGGTTTGTTTGTACATAAGCCTTGTAATCGCAAGTACTCTCGGTTACGATCCATACTCTTACAACCACAAATATTAATTTGCAGAATAAGCATACAAACAGCTAACACATTCGAATGTACTTCGCAAAATTATAGAAAATGGAAAATCCTCTTTAGTTGATTTGTTTTATTCTTTTTATGGTTTTATCGGATTACTGTGAGACAACCCCTCAAAGGAAAAGCAACCATGCAAGCTCGGTGAATCATAAAAGATGACGAATATGACTTGCATGTCGTAAAACACATAAATATCGGACTTAACTTGATTTATGTATGTTGGGGGACTATTTTACTCAAACAAGTTTTTCGCTTCAAAACTACTATGATTTTTTCCTCCGTTATTGTTTAGTTATAAATTTTCTTATTACATTCAATATGTGTAGAGATTTTTCTTTTCTTCTCGTTTTCTTTTTGAAAAAGCTGAGCAATACATTATATTTGATGTCCAAGAACATCATATAAATATAGCATGTCCCTCTTCAAGCGTAACGCGTATCACGATATGACACTTTTCCTTCGCAAACCTCCTTAAATATTTATTACTTCAAATTACATTCTCGTAGAAGTAACTATAAAACGTAATTTATTTGAGCTTAAAATTGAAAGTTCAACTGTCAACTTCTTTTTCTCTTTAATTTCATTATCTTACAGAGCTACACCATGTAACATAAAGTTAGTATATTATCAAGGTGTCGGAGTTTCAAATGTAATTTACGAGACGACATGTCTTTAAAGCATTATTGCTTATCTGTCAAATTTTCGCTCAATTGTTAGAATTGAAATGGCGGTGGTTGCTCTCGTTATAGTAAGATAACTTGCTCTATATTAATTTCGTTACAGACATCGTGTTACATTTATAACTCTTACGCAAACAATATAAATTTTACATTATATTCTACTATTTACAGTAATGGTAGGATGCATATCTCGTAAAATATCTACATTTACATAAACCGGGCCTTATAGACCCGTTCATAAAAAATCATTACAAAATGTGGGGAAACAATTTATGGAAGTAAAACTAAGCATTAAGTGCTTATTTTTGAAAGAAACATGCAAAAATCGAAAATAATTATTGAATAGCAAGCATTGAATATACGTTATTATACATTCTTATACTGTGTTCATTACAAATACTTTTGTAATTAGTACATGCCATTCTGCTTTTATGATCCAAACACTAAACATTCCTTTTTCTTAACCATTTCATTTATTTGAGCTGCAGGTGGATCAGGAATATCAATACATTTTTTCCTACACTCCGCAATGCCACTCGTATGTTATGGTTAGTCGACCTTCTTAGCATATGGGGAATCACTAGTATCTTTGTGGGTAACATCAGATTTATCATTTTGATGCTACTTGATAAAAAAGATAAACAACATCAATTACATTGAATAATAACGCCATAGGCCATCGATTACTTTATCTTTTACATGTATAGGTAGATACCATTCGACACATAACGTTAATGTAGTAAGAGATAATTTCGGGGTCTTTTAGCCTCGTCAATGACAACTGTATTGTAACAACCTTTTTTGTGGTTGTATTAAAAAGTACATTAATCTAAGATCATTAATTTATTTGGCGTAAAATTAGAAAAGTTTTTAATTATTTACATGTAAAATTGAGAAAGGCAACTTAAAATTGCATTTCATAGAACATATATTTTGGGTGTAATATTACATAAATAGTTATAGTTCCCTTTCTTTTAAAAATTGGACTCCGATCATTGTATTTCGCGCAATGCGTGACCACCTCTTGAGGGGGGGCACTTACAGAAGCGTTTGTGAAAGCCTCTATTTTTTCTTCACTTGCTGCTGAATGTTAAAGCAGAAGACATTGTTATAATGGTTTTTACTTAATTTTTATATTTGGTGCCATCAGAATTTTGGTGGTAAGTTATTTTTTAATTCATTATATTTTAAGCTTAAGCATTTGCTTTTTCCAGGCACTCACGTACACTCACGTACACTCCCGTACACTCAAGTACACTCATTATAGTACTTATATTATTCCCTTATACTCACTTAAGGCACTTATTTACTTACTTACTTACTCATACTTATATTTATAATTTAAATGGCTCTTAAGTTACTTATTTACACAAGTTTCTCTTCATTCAAATAATATCATCTTAAAAATGCAATTTTAATACAATAAAACATCAAGAATACAATAAGTTTAGTGGAAAATCCCTTCAAATACATAATTGATCGCGTTGTTACAAGAATACGCAAGGAAGATGTAGAAACGCTTTCATACTGGTTGACCGTTTCGCATCCATAATTAAACACTGGAAGCTGTCTATAAGAAAATCATTATACTGAGGTATTTATGTGGTGATTTTATATTTTTTTAAGCTTAGCTTTAAAACCTTTTCTTTCCTCTCGTTAACCATCCATATATTGGGTAAATAAACTTAATTGCACATTGTTAATTTTTGATATTTATAGAAAGTTTTTATTGTTCATTATTTAGGTTTTGTTATTCCTTGACAAAGATAACATGGCGCTCGAGAAGACATTTAATTACATATTTTTTTATAATTTTTTACATTGTTTTTTTTTTAATTAGAGAAAGGAAAATAATTAAGCAGGTGAGAAACAAGCCGCGTGTTAACAAGTCAATATAGTAGAACCCACCCTATATTTCATCTACCGATTGTGGACGAGACGGCATATAATTAGTGGTGAAAGGTTAGTAATTCAATTTGTTAAATATTTGTATTTAGAGATTACATTTGGCGTTTAATCAATGTACAAATTACATCACCACTTTATTATTATTATTGTTATTATAGAATCACGAGTTTTTGATGGCTTCATCTCCTTTGGAATATCTCTTTTATTTTTACGCAGCATAGCAACAAAAGTAATTTTCTTCCCCAAGGCAAATTCTGCCAATGGAATACTCGTAATAAAATTATCGATTGTCAGATTCAGGCCAGAATTATGAATATTACGTACTAAAGTTTGCACTATTTCAAATCCTAGATTCTTATGTATAGGTTTACCATCAAGAACAAAGCCAGATTAAGATTCGCATATGCAAAAACTTTTCAAGCCGGCACGTGCCTCTGTAACCAAAAAGCTGTTCATCAATTGTTACACTGGTATCTGGCATGATGCACGTTCTGTGTTGTTCAATAAACATATTTTAGATGTAAGATATTAGTGCCAACTTATCGGTTTGTAGACGGATTTCTCGAATTCTTCTATCATCAAATCTAGTAAATTTTCGTATTTCCTCAAATCGAAATATGGACATTGTGGCTTGATATATTGGATTTGCAAACACACCAGAAAATAGATTCCTTGCGGGAATATCCAAACTTCTATCTTTTCAGCATAAATACGTAATACACAAAATGCATAAAGTTCCTCAACAGTAACATCAGTCCACGTTTTCGATTTCTTACTGTAAAGAGGCCTCCTTCTAAGTTAGTACAGTGTACAATCTTCTGCATAAGTTCAGTCGCAAATAACTAAAATGGTTCCTTTGGCGTAGCAGCATTCGGTTGCTTGGAGAAATATAAAAACTTGATGAAATAATCGAGTTTGAATCATCACTATCAATTCTATTTTCTCCATTATCTTCACCAACATCGTCGTCGCTACAGGATTCCGAGATCTCATCACAATATGTTTCAACATCATTATCCATTACGTCATTATTCTCTCCTTCAGAAGCGACACTTCCTCCAGAAGGCAGATAATGACAATCATTTTCCCAATGAAGCAGCAGTTCAACTAAAAGACGTATGCTGCGCCCACAATTGTACATCCGGTACACCCGATACCAATTTAGGTTTCAACTTTTCCAAATATGCCGATTTGTTTGCTTAAAATTAAGGGTAGTGACAAATAAAACGTTATTTTTCAAACTCTAAAAAAAATAAAAATAATTTGGCCTCAGAGAAAGTCGAACGAATATCTGTATACACCACCATAAATCGTTGAATTTGCTTGAACACATTTAATACAAATTATAAGCAACTAAATATTACTCCGGGTTTAAAGTGAAACCGAATTCCTTATTGTAGTTGTAACGAACTTGATGAGGCTTTATAATGGACACGCCCACGCACACGCACACGCACGCGCACACGCACCCGAACACGCACACGCACCCAAACGAACACGCACACGCACCGGCACCCGCACCCGCGCCGACGACCGCACACACACACACACACACAAACATACGCGCACAGACATCATCTTGGCGAAACTTTTCCAAACGTAACATGAGCTAATTTGTTGATTTAGCGATAGTGAAAAAAAGACCGATCTACCTGCATGTGTATATGCAGGTTGGAACGTAAAAATTGCTGAAACTCAGATCACTCTCAAGGACATCCTTTAATTTTACAATAAAGAGAAATATATACCCGCTTGTTTTAGCCATTTGCGTAACAAACTTGTCAAAATTAACAATCTCCGTTATTTGAGTAAGCGCAATGAACACTAACGATGACTATATTGAACGTTTAAAAAGCATAATTTTGCAATACAGCTTGGCGCAGAGGGATAGGTTTGATCGAAGTTTTTAAATCTCTCTAGTCCACAAATAATGTTGCAGCATTGATAATTATCACACTGTGATATAGAGTCGTGAAGTTGAAGTGTATATTACATGATGTCCACCAACTACAGTTACTTTGTCTTCAAGGTAGGTTTAGGATAAATGTTTGAGTAGTCATTTATTTATACGTTGACGATTTGTATCTTATTGGTGTAATAAATATATTAATAATAATAATGATAATAATAATAGTAATAATAATAATAATAATAATAATTGAATTGAATTGAATTATTTATTTTTCAAATATGTTACAGTTCTTGGGCCCAGCTAAGTCTTTTAGACTTGACAGTCAGTTCCCATTCATATACAGAAAAAATATATACATAAATTACATTATATCAATACAAACTTATATGACGCTAAAATCTAAGTGTCTCAATTAAATTTTTTAATTCTTATTTTGTATATGTGATTGCTCCTTATTGTGCCTAAGATTACTCTTAATGTATATTTAAGGCTACAACATACATTTATTTATTCATTAAAATTTAGATAATTTATTAATAGTAGATTGCGATAATGTGTTATTCGTTTAAAACATAACTTTATAGGCTCTAAGATAGCTGTCAAAAATATTTAATATGCAATGTTAAAATCATATTTTAAGAGAATATTTGGATCTTAGTGTTTCAATTTTATATTATTACAATTTATATAAATTAATTCTTAATATTGTATTGCAATAATACGGGATTCATGTATATGACTTGACTTTAATACAACTCTAAAATTATTAGCAAATTTGTTTAAAATTGAGAACTAAATTATTAGTTTAATTAGATATTTCTACTTCAGTGGACATACCCAATGATCATAATGGATACAATTACAATAAAAATTTTAATTGACAGTTACTATTGGAATAACTTAAATCTTAATATTAGATAAAAATAATAATTTGTTCATATGTTAAAGCACTTTAAATTATACCTATCAATTACTTACTGAAATAAACATAAATTTTGTTCCTTTTATGCTATAGCATTCTTAATCAGAATATGCCAAATTTTGAAAGAAAAAAGAATTATACTGAGTATACAATAATTATTACACCACATGAATTATTTTTAAGGTCTCCATTATAAACGAATTTCATTTATTAAATTAACAATTACTCTTCAAACCAATCGCTTGACTAATTTATAATAATAGATGAATTTCTAATTTTAATTAAAGAACCATTGGTAAGAATAAATAAAGAACAATTTGATGTTTGAATGCAAAATTAAATTGATAAGATTCTGCACTTATACCTATAGTAAAATCACAATTTACAAACAACCGAAATCAAGTGAGTGTTTATAATACCAAAGAGATAAAGCACATGTAATAATAATAATAATAATAATAATAATAATAATAATAATAATAGTAATAATGATAATAATAATTTTAATAATAATAACAATAATAGTGATGATAATAATAATAATAATAATAAAGGTCCATCTCTGAGATTATGGATGTTGGGCCAGGTCCAACTGCGAAATCTGGGAAAACGAGCCAAGAAAAGGCGGTTACGCCCCGGTTCTTGGCCATTAAAATGAAAGAGTTAGGTGAGGGAGCAAATTTTGACAAAATTAGCCCATTCGTGATTTACAAAGCTGTATCTGGACTGTTTGGTACTGTAAAAATGGCGAGAAAGATTAGAGATGGTCTTCTTGTTGAATCCAGCTCCGTTGAACAGGCAAATCGCATACTGGGAACGAGTAGGTTTCTAGATTTTGACGTCCAGGTGATACCACATAAAACGCTAAACGTCTCTAAGGGTGTAATTTCATGCCCGGATTTGTTAAACTGCTCAACGGAAGAAATATGCAATGAACTACATTCTCAAGGTGTCATTGATGTACGCAGGTTGAAATCTAGGAAGAATGGTTTGGTACAGGATACCCCAGCACATGTATTAACATTTAATACCCCAACTCTCCCTAGAAATATCAAAGTAGCCTTTTACTCATTAAATGTTCGCCTATACATTCCTCCCCCGTTGAGATGCTTCAAATGTCAAAGGTTTGGACATTCATCCTTAAATTGCGAAGCCAAACGAATTTGTGTGTGTGGAAAAGCGACGCATGAAGGATCCAAGTGCGTAGACCCTATAACATGTGTTAATTGTAATGGACCACATTCTGCCCGGAAATTGCAGGAAAAAGTTATGCCAGAGTAGCAACAGAAAACCAATTTAAACTAGATATCCCGTTACTAGCACAAGAGCTAACTCCTTTAATGGTGGAAGCAATGAAGCCGTTAATACAAAAAGTAATAAGCGACCAACACTTGGCTCGCGTAGATATCCCAAGTTTTGTAACACCCGCTAGTCAACCAATTACGGTGTTTTCGGACGTACCGTCCGACAATAAAAAAAGAACGGCAGACGATTTTGAGTCTAGTGATGATAGAGATTCTCAATCATCCTTAGCTAGTAAAGTAGAAAGAATAAGGAAAAAGGTAAAGGGTGGCCGAAAGGGAAACCTAGAAAGCCACCAGTGAATAGATAGTCATCTAAGTCAATCTGTGATATACATTTAGTATAAGACCTTTCTGTGATACCGAAGATATATTTATCTGTGATATTACACTACGATTTATCTGTGATATTTTGATATTCATGTTTTTATTTGTATCCTTTTTTTTTTTTTTTTATTGTTATATGGTTGTTATATGTTTGTGAATTCAAGCTTTTTTATCTCACACGCGAATTTCTCATGCATTAATTAAGTACATACGCACTTAAACATGTCCAAGACCATCTATAATTATCTTAATGCACGAAAAAATTCTACAATGGAATATAAGAGGCATAAATAATAAGTATGATGAACTTCGCTACCTCCTAAATAAACACCAGCCAATGGCATTTCTAATTCAAGAGGCAAAATTAAAATCTAACGAAAAGTGCCAGTTCGTAAACTATAAAGCATACAAAAGTATCCCAGAAGTTCCCAAATCAGGGAGATCACACGGAGGAGTCGTCTCTTTTATAAGAAGCGATATTATATCACATGAATTGATACTGAACACTGAACTGCAAGCCTGTGCTGTAGAAACCAAAACTCCATTTAAACTGTTTATAGTGAATGTATACCTACCAGACAACAATTGGTCGGAAGATCAGTTACGTGGACTGCTTGGCCAAGTTCCGGAACCCAAACTAGTATTAGGAGATTTCAATTGCCATAACAACACTTGGGGAAGTCAATACACATCCCCCAAGGGCACCCTTCTAGAAGACATCATTAATGATTCCGCACTGATCTCAACGATGGACAACCCACCTACCTAAATGAAGCAAGTGGAAGCTTCAGTGTTATAGATTTGTCCTTGGCATCTCCAACCGTGGCAGTCCTCGCGTCGTGGTCTGTCGAAGAAGATCTGCACCACAGCGATCACTTTCCGATATTGATGCAGCTGTCTGCAAGGAAATATGAAGTAAACGAAAATCCAAAATGGTGTTTAAAGAAGGCTAATTGGGAAAAGTATAAGAACTTACTTACCCAACCTGAGCTTGATGGAGAAGTGGAAAATGCAGTCGAGGTATTTCTAAAGTAATAATAAAAGCTGCACGAGCTTCTATCCCTTACGGTTGCGGATCCCATAAACGATGTCCCGTCCCATGGTGGACTTCTGAAATTGGTGAGGTTAACAAGGAAAGAAAAGATTACTAAATACCTACCGTCGACATCGAAACCCCACAAATTTCTTAGCGTTTAAGAAGGTCCGTGCACAAGAAAGGCGTTTAAAGCGTAATGCACAAACAGAGTCGTGGCGCAATTTCACTTCCACCTTAAACTCATCTTCTAACTTGTCCCAGGTTTGGAAGAAAGTACAAAGCATCACTGGTACAAGGAAACCACATATCTCTCCTATGGTAGACGTAAACGGTGAGATCGAAAATAACCCAAGTAAAGTTTCAAAGCATTTAGTTGAATACTTCTCCAAGATCTCTGGAAACTCTTCCTACTCAGAAACTTTTCTAGAAAAAAAAGAAACAGAAGAGCGTGAGGGTGTAATTTTTGAATATTGTCAAAGTGAACCTTACAATGCACCGTTCACTATGCCAGAACTCAACCGTGTCCTCAACCAGGTAAAGGATACTGCTCCAGGAGCTGATGGAATATCATTTTCTATGATCAAAAACCTGACTGATGAATTGAAAATGAGTTTATTACAGCTATACAACAAAGTTTGGGAATCCGATACCTACCCCAACAAATGGAAAGAATCCCTTATACTTCCAATATCCAAAGAAAATAAAGACCCTACCAATCCAGAAAACCTCAGACCTATTTCACTTACATCATGCCTGAGTAAGGTTATGGAAGCTATGGTAAACCATCGTCTCGTCACAACTTTGGAAAGAAATAAGCTGATTAGTTCCTACCAGACAGGTTTTAGACGTGGGTACTCCACACAGGACCAAATAGCACACCTGGATAAAATTGTCAATGAGTCGTTTTCAAACTTGCAACATACAGTGGTGGTATTTTTCGATATGGAGAAAGCTTACGATACGGTTTGGAAACACGGAATTCTAAAAATGATGAAATCTTGGAACTTTAAGGGTAACCTCCCGCGTCTCATCAAAAACTTTCTTTCCAACCGTGTTCTGAAAGTGAGAGTAGGTGCTTCGATTTCAGAGCCCTACCCACAAATAAATGGTATCCCGCAAGGTACGGTTCTGAGCGTTACGCTCTTTAGTATCGCTATCAATGGCATCGCAGACTGTACTAGCAACCATGCAAAAGTCATGCTTTACGTAGACGATCTGGCAATCGCTATTTCTGGTCATGACATCAAGAAAATTGAAAGCGATATGCAAAAGAACATAGATGCCCTGGTACAGTCGGCTGAGGAACGTGGGTTTAAATTCTCTGTAAATAAAACAACATGCGTCCACTTTTGTCGTTTACGTAAAAAACATCCGGATCCAACACTTCGTCTCAAGAGTAATCTAATTACTTTAAAGAAAGAATTTAAATTCCTAGGCGTCACGTTTGATAATAAACTTACCTGGAAGAGCCACATTTTAAATCTCGTTTCCTCTTGTAGGTTGATCCTAAATCGTCTCAGAGCAATAGCCGGATACTCATGGGGAGCTGACACGACAACTTTAAGAATGGTTATAAACGCCCTGATAGGCAGCAAACTAGACTACGGTTGTATCGCTTAGTCCAACGCAGCACGCTCTCACCTACGTAAAATTGATGTAGTATGGAATCGAGCGCTAATCCTAATATCAGGTGCATACCGTACGTCACCGACATCCTGTCTTACCGTAGCAGCCAACCTTATGCCGATAAAGGAAAGATTTAGGAAATCCAAACTGCGATATGGATTTAAAATTATACACCATGCGAATCACTTTCATACCAAGTACCTAAAACACCCGGAGGTAATCGATAAATACTTGTGGCAACAGACTCGTGCGATCCCGGCTTTATTTAAGATTCACCAGGATTTGATAAATGAACACTACGTTCACATTAATGTGTGGGAAAAGCCCATTCAATTCATTGACTGGAAAGTAAATCCCCCTACGGTATCCGAGGGCTTAATAGAATCCAGGAACTCTTTAAATATATTGCAGTTAAGCACCGAATCCGAACGAGTGATAAATACTTTAGGGGAAAATGTTATCTTTACTGCCGCATATAGATCACAACTTGGCTGTGGCATAACTATATCAGAAAAGAATTGCATAACATCCTGGTTCCTACCTACCCCTTGCTCAATGATTACAGCTGAAAAAGCAGCACTGCTTCAAGCAGTACTTAAGATATACAACAATAGAATCTCACCAACAATAGTCATATTCTCTTCACTACCCCTGGTATCACTTCTGAAAGATCAGTTCACAAATGACGATTTGCTGGCCACTATAATGTACCATTGTGACAATCTTAAGGGACAAGGCATACGAGTGACGTTCCTTTGGATTCCATCGACATGTCCCGCAGTGGCGAGATGTAAGGTAAACGCACGTAGTGCGCAGAACAACCAACCCTTGACAAGACGATGGCTATTTATTCGAAATTAGATGTAATGAACGATATAAATAAAAGGGTTACCAGAAGTTGGCAACACACTTGGGACAGCTGCCAACAACAATTAAAGGAATTTATCCCTGTAGTAAACCACGGTAATTTTCTAGGGCTGTCACGAAATGATGAAGTAAAAATCTTAAGACTAAGAATAGGGCACACAAGATTAACCCATAGTTACTTACTTCTAGGAGAAGCGCCCAAGAGGTGCCCACAATGCCAAAACGTTGTGCTATCCATGTCGCATATAATAGAACGATGCCCATCTCTAAATTATTTCCGTGCTACTTATGGAATTCGAGGCACCACAATCGACATGCTTATCCACCTCAATAAAATAAAAAAGCTTTTGATATTCCTGAAACAAACAAAAATATATGAGCTTATCTGAAGCAAGGGCAGAAGATTAAAACGTGCATAATCAAATATCCTATACCAAATACTTACGGTAAATAAAAATTATTGAGACTAAGGAAACGGAAAGGAGCCAATGACCTCAGATGTCGACGCTCCTGTAACAAAAAAAAAATAAATAAATAAATAAATAGAAGAGCTAATGACCTTTGCAGTCGATGCTCTAGGAGGTGGGTTTTTAGTGAGTAAAAATCCCACACTACTTGACTCTTAGGAGACTTGTGCCTTTTGAAGGTTTTCCCACCTCCTACACAACAAAAAAAAAAATAAATAAAAAAATCAAATATAAAATCAGATATAATTCTGAAAATTTAGATCGTATTTTACTAATCTTATCTTAATTGACACGATATATAAAGAAGACGTATGATATTAACAAATATGAACATCTATAATGTAAATTATTATAAGTTTATGTTATGAACGAATAAGTTCAAAGGTAAATATATAATTAAAAATTATTATTAATTTTATTAAATACATAAATAAAAAGTTTACCTCGAGTAGGATTTGAACCTACGACCTGTACTTTGCTAGAGTACCGCGCTACCATCAGTTCTACATACATAAAGACAAAATTTACATCGATTGGGGCTTGACGTGGCGGTACTCTAGAAAGTACAGGTCGTAGGTTCAAATCTACTCGAGGTAAACTTTTTATTTATGTATGAAAATGTAAACTTTCACCATTAACACTCATAATAATATTATTTTGGGATTTTTAATGGTACTTTAATTATAATCTAAACGTTTCGATAAACTTACAGTTATCTTCGTCAGTAGTAATGTTTGTTAAAAATTGTTAAAGATGTAGTAAACAAAATTTTTCAAATTTGACAAAATTGTTTACTACATCTTTAACAATTTTTAACAAACATTACTACTGACGAAGATAACTGTAAGTGTTATCGAAACGTTTAGATTGTATAATTTAAAGTACACCATTAAAAAATCCCAAAAAAGATAAGTATTTTTTTTATTTATGTATTTAATAAAATTAATAATAATTTTTATCTATAATGTAAGTACTAAGTTTTTAATTTTCTACTTTAAAAACTACAGTTTACGTAAGAAATTATTAGTTATTTTCCAATTGCGTGATTTTATAACAATAACAAGGTAGATGACGGTCTTGGCTTAATCGCCCGGATCGAGTGGTTGAGAATCACTATAAAAATTCTCCCCAATCTCAAGGTTTGAAGAGCGCTGATGAGAAGGCTGTCTAGCCGCTAGCTATCAACCTCCAGATAACAGGTGACCTCTGGTTGTAATAAGCCTTCTGCATGTATGGGAGCACTGCATGTAGTGACATCTTATTTCTTCCCAACTCGTGGGATCTAAATGGAATTAGATACTCAAAAAAAAAACAAGGGAAATCCATCCCTCAAAATATGGATAGTGTTCTGGATGCACTTACAATATCCAGAAACATCCCTGATGCTGGCGGAGACGTGACATCAGGGGACAAAAATCCTACTTACAGGTCGGTGAGCCAGGTGACAACATTATGCCGGTATCTGGTCCTGAAAAGAAAAGATGGGTATAATTTTGACAAAGTTAACCCATTTCTTATTAGTAAAGCTTTGTATAGTTTGTTTGGAATGTTAAAAATGGTTAAGAAAGTAAAAGAAGGCGTATTAGTAGAAACGAGTACTGAAAAGCAATCCAGAAAAATGCAAGAGACAAAAATTTTTTTAGATTATGAAGTAGAAATTATTCCACATAGGACTATGAACAAGTCACGCGGAATTATTTATTGTCCAGATTTAATAAATTGCACTGAAGATGAGATAAGAGAAGAGTTAAGTAATCAAAATGTTGAAGGGGTTAGACGACTTAAGACAAAGAAGGATAGCATACTAAGGGATACTCCAAATCATATTCTAAATTTTATCAACACCTGTACTTCCAAAGAAAATTAGGGTAGCATTCTATTCTCTAGATGTAAGACTATATGTCCCATCCCCTATGAGATGCTTCCAGTGCCAGAAATATGGTCACACATCTGCAAGGTGTGATTCCGTACAAACATGTGTTTGTGGAAAGCCCCTACATGAAGGTTCCCCATGTGAGGAACCAATAAAATGCCTGAATTGTAATGAAAATCACACTGTGCGCTCACAGAATTGTCCTGTATATAAACAAGAAGTTGCTATTCAAGAGCTTAAAGTTAGAGAACATCTTAGTTACCCCGAGGCAAGAAAAAGAGTAGTTGTGAATACTCTGATTCCAAAAGTATCATATGCTCAAGCAACAACGAGTAAATCAGATGTTAACACCTTGGTTAATGAGTTAGTCCCACTTCTTATAGAAGCTCTAAAAGTTACATTTATTCAAAAAGTGACACCAGAACCTTTGCCTTTACAATCATCAAGTCTGACAACTCAAGTGGCTATCCCATCTCGTAATGGGTCTGAAACCAGTCTAATGTCAGTATCAGATTCAGAAAAGAAAATACCGTGTTCCTCGACGGTGACTGAATTACCTGTGACGGATTTATTACAACATTCACCGTTGAAATCTAAGAAGAAGGGATGGCCAAAAGGAAAAGCTAGGCTTCCCCCTTCTACACAGTAACAGATTAATCTGTGATATTTTTCTATAATATTATTTTGTTATATTTTACTCATAACTGCTTGTTTCGTTTGATTTTATCGTTAAATTTACCTGTTTCCTATATCTTTTATGTTATCTTACAGAAGTGCACACTTCACTATAAATATCCGTAAGTCTATACTATTTTAAACATCTAAATATTTTGTTCTTGTTATTAAACCATAACATCCGAATTCGCAAATTTTAATAACATATTACAATGGAACTGTAGGGGATGTATACATAATCATTGTGATATTGAAATATTAGTACAAGAACACGAACCAATGTGCATTTGTCTGCAGGAAACACATCTCAAAATAAATCAATCGTATTCTCTGAAGGGATACGAACTATTGAGACATGACGTACCAAATGACAGAAGAGCATCAGGAGGGGTAGCACTTTTATTCAGAACTGATACAGGATATCAGAAACTATCAATAATTAGCAGACTGCAGGTCATTGCAGCTAGAATTCTTCATCCATTAGAAATTACAATATGTAACATTTATCTACCGGATCATGCCTGGAGAATTGAAGAATTAGATTACATAATAAGACAACTTCCCGCGCCTCTCATACTAACTGGTGACTTCAACGCTCACAGCCTTCTATGGGGGTCGGTGAAAACTGATGCTAAAGGACGCATCTTAGAAAACTGGCTAGATAAAACGGACATTGTTGTGTTAAACACTGGTTCACCGACCAATTTTAATACAAAATCGAATAATTTTTCAGCTGTTGATTTGACAATAGCATCCACCAGACTAGTTCCACAACTAACTTGAGGACGGTAGATGATCTACATTACAGTGATCATTTTCCGATTATTATAACAACAAACGTATCAAGGCCAGCAAAACAAAATGTAAATAAATGGATTATATCTAAAGCAGATTGAGTCGATTTGCTGAAAAATAGTTGTTCCTGAAGACCTGAATGTGAATACACTAGCATCCAGCATAATAAAAGCTGCATCTGAAAGCATTCCCAGGTCTCGAGAAAATTTAACTAAACGTTTAATGCCCTGGTGGAATCCGCAAATTTCTCAGGCAATTAAAAATAAAAACTCACCTTTAACACATTTAAGAAAATTCTACTCAAGCAAATCTAATAGCCTTCAAAAGGCAAGAGCTGTGGCTAGACGGATCATACTTGAAAGCAAGAGATCGTCCTGGCAAAATTTTACAAAATCAATAACATCGGATGCTGATGTAAATATTGTTTGGAAAAAAATAAAATCCATATCGGGAAAAAATATCCTGCAAATACCTACAAACTTACAGAAAAATGGCATACTAGTGAAAGACCCAAAAGATATATCAGAGACTCTAGCCGCCCACTTCGGGCTTATGAGTAGTACTTCAAATTATTGCCCAGAGTTTAGGAGTTCAATAAAGAATATTGAAAACACACTTGACTATGGACAAGAGAGTTCAGAGACTTATAATGCACTTTTCACAATAGAAGAACTAGAGGAAGCATTGCAGAAGTCCAGATCAGGTGCTCCTGGTCCAGATGACATTACGTATGACATGATAAAGAAGTCAACTATGGAAATTAAACAAGCACTACTGGTTTTGTTCAATAAACACTGGAAGAATGGAACTTATCCAGATCAGTGGAAAGAGGCAATAGTAATACCTATTGTTAAACTAAATAAAGATCCTATGCAACCATCTAGTTATCGACCTATCAGTCTAACATGTTGTATGGGAAAATTATTAGAGAAAATGGTAAATGTACGACTGCAAGTTATCTTAGAAAATGAAGGTATACTAGTTCCATTTCAAGCAGGATATCGAAAACACAGAACCGCCACTGATCATCTAGCTCTCTTAGAACATGCAGTTCAAGAAGCTTTCAAGAACAGAGAACACTTAATAGCTGTATTTTTAGATATAAAAGGTGCTTTTGATATGACCTGGCGGTATGGAATACTAAAGAAACTTCATCAATATGGTTTGAAGGGAAATCTGGCTACATTTATAAATTCCTTTCTAGAAAACAGGCGTTTCAGGGTTAGAGTAGGCAATTGTCATTCGCAAATAATGATACTAGAAAATGGAGTCCCCCAAGGATCAACACTAAGCTGCACACTTTTTGCTATTGCCATCAATGACATAGCGAAAGGTGTTAACAGTTCTATATCAACATGTCTCTATGTTGATGATTTAGCAATAATGACTGCAGCAAAAACAGTAGGGGAGGCATCTCGAAAATTACAACAAGCAATAAATATCGTCCTAGAGAATGGAAAAATATAGGTTTTCAGTTTTCCAAAGAAAAACACAATGTATACATTTTGCCGTCTAAGAAAACCACATTATGATCCTTGTCTATATTTAGAGATCAAATCATTAATTGTGTGACAACAGCCAAATTCCTGGGTCTAAAGTTTGATAGTAAACTTTCATGGAGGAATCATATTCTAGATTTAGAGGCCAAATCAAAAAAGAATTTAAACATTATAAAGGTCCTTTCACATACTAAATGGGGAGCAGAACCTAAAATGCTGTTGACAATATATAAGACTATAATATTGTCACGAATAGATTATGGAAGCATAATTTATTCATCAGCAAGAAAGACTCTCCTATATGTATTAGATCGAATCCACAATCTAGGAATTAGATACTGTATTGGAGCTTTTCCAACTACCCCAATATTAAGCCTCTACATCGAATCTGGCATGTTACCTCTTGAAACAAGAAGGAACATACTCATGACCACTTACATGAGCGGAGTAAGGTCTAATGTAAATAATCCCAACAATAAAATCTTGTTTCCTAAAACAAATCCGTATGCTGGAGGATCTCGAACACGTTCATTAGGTTTTCGTTTTCTCGAATTTATTAATGACATCCACGAATCGATTCCGACGATTTTGATCGATTATCCAGTTAAAGACACAAGAGAAGCTTCGGTAGCGCCTGCAACTGTGATGACAAGATTTAACTTCCGCAAAAGTATAAAATACAAAATCTTAGAACAATGGCAACTTCAATGGACTAACACCAACACGCAACTTGTAAAAATTCAACCATCTGTGACACAACAATACGTTCGGATGGAATTACCCAGGCAATGTTCAGTACGGGCTCATCGTCTACGAACAGGTCATACGTCTCTAACCCATCAACATTTATTAACTGGAGAACCGGCACCAATATGTGAAATCTGCAATGTTAATCTCTCAGTAGTACATGTTCTCTGTGAATGTCCACAATATCAATTACAACGGAACCTCCATGGTTTAGCAAGGGACATATCTTTAAATCTACAAAAAGGAAAAATGGTTAGTACTCTACAATATCTCAGCACTTTATAACAAATTGTAGCTAATTGTATCAATATATACACAATTTCTATTAATACATAAACAGCAAATAGAAGAGCTAATGACCTTTGCAGTCGATGCTCTAGGAGGTGGGTTTTTAGTGAGTAAAAATCCCACACTACTTGACTCTTAGGAGACTTGTGCCTTTTGAAGGTTTTCCCACCTCCCACACACAAAAAAAAAAAAAAATAATAATAATAATAATTTAATTGACATATTGGTATTTCTCATTACATAATTTGTATTTGAATTGTAAACAGCTTGATGGTCCTTAAGAATTTGTAAATGAAACATGAAATTTGGAAAATTGTGTAGAAAAAATGGATATCTCAAGGACTTGTATTTACAGAAATTTGAGGAATTGTAAAAAAAAAACTGATAATCTCAAGGATTTTTATATTTAAAGTGACTTTCAGTGGTTTGGATTTGATTTGAAATCTAAATATTAATTTTATACGTAAAATAAGTCAGTTCATAGACCGGAAGGGAAATATACGTAGCTTCTAAGAATTTATATATTCAGTGACATAACGTATCTGTCATAAATAATATTAAATTGATTATTTCGATTTCTTCATTCATCTATAAACTTTATAATTTGAACTATGGATTTTAATTATTATTATTATTTAATTTAGGATATTTATATTAAGAATTTGATTAGGCAATAAGAAATTTTTGTTAATAGATTTGAAAGTAATGACACATTGCAAGCCTGTAGGTGGTCATCCAACTGACGATAGTCAAATGGAACCGTCTACAATCAATAAGGCAGGACCAAGTAAGCATGTTAGTAATAACAGTAGAATAAAATGGTCACTAACGGATTATAAAGAGATCATGTGGTGCCATTACTTTTGCAAATTAACAGGAAGAGAACATTATATGCAACAATATAACAAATGGAGAGAGAGAAATCCTAATATTAGACTTAATATAGACGCAAATAAACTTCAAACACAAAAAAGATTCATCATAAATAATAAAAAAGTTAATGATGAGGATCTGAGATATATTGAAGTTCAGGTGAGGCAAGAATTATCACAAGCACAAGAACCCATTGAAGTAATGGAACCATTACAGACAAATAACGAGGAACCTGAATTAAATATGAACATAAATCTACAGAATATAGATCAAGATTTATTAGAAGAGGTAAGAAAGGAGATACAGATCCAAGAACAATTAACTTTTCAACAACGTATGAGTATAAGAAAAATATTCTTATCTAAAGAAATAAATTTAAGGATTCAAAAGCTTAACTTAATAATAGAACATTTACCTGAAAATGAAGTTAATCCTACACTACTCAAAATTAATAACATCATTTATGCAGCAGCTAGAAGAGTAACTCCAGAACAAACAAAAAGTCAACAAATCAAAAAATCCAAAGACATTTTTCCCCCATGGCAAAGGAGACTACATAAAAAAATTGATAACTTTAGAAAGGATCTTTCTAAATTAGATGCTATTAGAAAAGGAGAGATGAACACTAACTCTATAGTAGCTCGACAAATGTTTAGGAAATGGGAAATTAAAGGAGTTGAAAGGTTAACATTCATAATTGAAGAACTAAAACAAAAGATATTATTAACAGCGCAAAGATTAAGAAGATACAAGAAAAGAAAACCTCAATATGAACAAAATTTACTTTTTAAAAAAGACCAAAAACAGTTTTATAGAAATCTAAAAGGGGAAAGCATAAATATAACTCAAACTCCACCTATAGATACATTAGAACAATTTTGGAGAAATATTTATGAAGATACAACTTCACACAGTGCTGCAGCACCGTGGATCAAAAAGATTAAGCATATGATTAAAAGCAAAATGGATTGGCATGATATCACTGGTGAAGAGGTAACGGAAGCAATAAGAAAAACGCAGGGTTGGAAAGCAACAGGTATAGATAATATTCATAACTTTTGGATTAAACATTTCACAAGCACACATAAACATCTTGCCAATGAATACAATAAACTAATCCAAAATAACTTGATCATACCTGCCTGGTTAACCGAAGGAAGAACCATATTAATTCCAAAAACAACGGACACAATGGAACCAAAAAATTATAGACCCATAACGTGTTTAAACACAATATACAAAAACCTCACCTCAATTATTGCTAACAGACTACAATCTTACTTTATTGAATATAATCTCTTGCCTATAGAACAAAAAGGTTGCTCTCCTGGACACAAAGGCTGTAAAGATCATCTATTACTCCTTTAGAAGATTGTAAACGTAACAGGAAAATATTAAGTGTAATGTGGATTGATTACAAAAAAGCATTTGACAGCGTTCCACATCGCTGGCTACTTGCCTGTCTACATATTTATGGAGCTCCTGACTGTTTAATAAGGTTTTGTAATGACAGTATGCAAAATTGGAAAACTAAATTACACATCTATCATAATAAAGGTGTCCTTATTACAGAAAACATAAGGATCAAACGCGGAATATTTCAAGGTGATTCTTTATCTCCAATTTTATTTTGTCTGGCAATTGCCCCACTTTCAATTTTATTAAACGAAAGTAAGTTCGGATATAGAATTCAAAGTTGTAACCATAAAATTTCCCATATGGTGTACATGGATGACCTCAAATTAACATGCTCAAATAAGAACCAATTAAATAAATTACTACAAATTACAAGAACTTTTAGCGATGATATTAACATGTCTTTTGGAATTGATAAATGCGCGACGGCGCACTTTATTAAAGGAAAATTGGACAATACTGTAAATGTTATAAATGAGAGCGAGGAAACTATAAAAATTATTCAAATGGGAGAATTTTACAAATATTTAGGAGTATCGGAAGGAAGTGAAATTGACCACACTGGTACAAAATTAAAATTAAGGACTGAATATTTAAAAAGAACTAGAAAAATTTTACAATCAAAATTAAATGCAAAAAAACAAATAATAGCTATTGGCACATTAGGAGTACCGATACTTCAATATAGTTTTGGTGTAATTCAGTGGACAAAACAAGAGATTAGATCTTTAGACAGAAAAACTAGAAAGTTAATGACAATTTACGGCGCATTACATCCAAGAGCGGATACATGTAGATTGTGTGTACCAAGAAAAATGGGAGGAAGAGGATTAAGAAATATCGAATTTACATACAACAACGAAATCTTCAATTTGGGTACTTATTTAAAAAATCCATTTAATTCCGATAAAAGTATTGAAATGATATTAGCCCACGATAACAAGAAATCAGATTACAACTCCATTGTAAAACAAACAAATAAATTGTTTCAAGAACTTAATATTGAAGAAACAAAATCAATAAAAAAGGCATTGACAAATAAATTATTGTTAAATTGGCATAACAAACCGATGCATGGACAATTACTATCAAAGGTGAAAACTATTACCATGGACGAAAGATTAAGTTATGCATGGTTAACGTTGGGAGATCTAAAACCTGCAAGTGAAAGTCTAATTGTGGCAATCCAAGACCAAGCAGTAGCTACAAGATATCAAGAAAATAAAATTCAACACAAGACCACCAATCCAAAATGTAGAATTTGTAATGATCAAAATGAAACAATTTGGCATATTATGGCTTCATGTACAGTATTAGCAGGAAGAGAATATATTGAAAGACATAACCGAGTATGTACTCAGATACATTTTAACTTATGTTTGGAGTTTGAATGTTTAGTAGCTGTCGATAAATGGTACAATTATATTCCCCAAAATGTTACCATAAATGATGCACATCATACTACTATTTTGTATGGTACACAAATCCGTACAGATATACATATACCCGCAAACAAACCGGATATTACAATTAGAACAAGGAAACACTCCTACTTGATCGATGTCGCAATACCAATGGATCAAAACATAGTTAAAAAGGAATCTGAAAAAATTTTGAAGTACAAAGAACTAACGATTGAAATTCAAAGAACGTGGAACACAAAAACAACTATAATTCCTATCGTTATTGGAGCTACTGGGTATGTAACAACAAGTTATAAAGATTATGTGTCCAAATTACCTGGTACACATAATCCTATCACATTGCAAAAAAACGGCTATATTAGGGACATCGCATATAGTAAGAAAAGTTCTTCCTTAAGTGAAAGTATGGATATTTACCTGAGGTGTATGGTATACACTTGGTAAAGAACTGGATACAGTAAACCAAGCCGCAGAATGTATAACATCCTAAATTTAGTTTGCAGGTGTTAATTATTAAGTGTTTATTCAATGTTTTAATGTTGCTGGTTAATGTATTGTAATATATGAATCTGTGGTTTGTGAAAATAAAGAAATAATAATAATAATAATAATAATAATAATAATAATAATAATAATAATAATAATAATAATAATGATAGTAATAAATTAATTAATGTTAATGTACATATGTACTTACATTCGTCATGGTAGGTATAACACTACGTATTGATATTACACACAAAGTAAAATACTAACAACAATAAATTAGCGAAATATGACCACATGTAATTTAGTCAATAACTGTATTATCTTTCAAAAGTCATTGATTGAGTAGGTGGATTACTTAATCAAATGTTTTTTAAGTTTCTGTTTTAACTGGCTTTTATTCCGGATTTTTATGTTGTTCGGAAGATGGTTATAATAATCTTGTGATAAGTAAGTCGGGCCATGTTGTGTTTTAGGTATTTAATTGTTATTTGATTTTTGAATCTTGTATCGTGAGAGTGTAGATCAGATTGTAACATATTGAGATGATTCAAATCACATGCAAGTAGCTATGTAAGTCGCATAGTGAAGTTTTCCTTTGGTTGGTACAAAATGGTACATATCATTAAATAATTATAGATAAATATGGTTAATAAACATTGAGATGTTTGTAAAATTTAAATATTTCTTAATATAATTTTAATATAATGTTAGTTTAAGTAATCGACAGCACAGTACATTGAAGTATAGGGTATGTTTGTTATCGTTATGATTTCATTCAAGTTTTTATTTAGTTTAATAAGTTTATTTTAAACAATATTCCCTGACGACATGTGATACAGGTTGTAATTGACAGAAATAATGTTAAAACTAGATTTAGGCTGGTATCAATATCACAATTCACATGTACGTAGCCAAGATTATTGAAAACATTCATATTAGTGCGTTAAACACATAGTAGTGCAAAAATTATGAAAAAAACAGATTAGGTACATTAGTGAGTAACTATAAAACATGAATCATGCAGTAGCTCTGGGATTATTGTGTTTAATCAACATTTTATGACCTTAAACTAGTGAGTGACAACATTTTGACACTAGTCGTAGAAGAACCTATGAACCTACGAAAGTGGTAAAATAAATTAATTGGTGACTTGAACATTAAGTTTAAACACTTACAATAACAGTTATTGTGTTTAAAAGTGTGAAATTTTACATTAAAAATTATATAAACAAAATGAGGTTATGTTATTTCCTCGCATAACATTTTTGTAAAAAGTATTTTAAATTGAGACAATTTGTATAAAATAAATTAGTAGAGGCAAGTAAGGTAGCCTCAATTTCATGTTACAATTCATTATATTTATGTCCATTTTGTTAATTTTAGTTTTTAAGAGTAATGGTAAAATTTAAATAATTTTCCCCTCAAATTGGCCGTAGGCATGTATAAGATGAATATTTGGGTGTAGTAGCATCCCCTATTCATGTAGAGGTCATTTCCACGCCTGTAAAATTCATAAAATTAGCGTAAATTCAACAAATAAGTGTAAAAATTAACTTAGTTATTAAGTGTAGGAATTAGTTCGTGTTTAGTTTCAAATAATAGAGAAAATTTTGTAGATTATGAAAATGTTATTAGTTTTAAGAAATGTTAAAGGGGGCGAAAGTTATAGGGTTTTAAAAAAATATCGTAATGTAAAAATTACAGTAGCCAATCAGAATTCAGGAAATATTCTTGGTAACTAGTTAAAACAATCGAAGATTTGGTCGTCAACCAAAATCATATAAATACAAGTGCTTTAGGTTCACAAACTCTCTTAATTTTCCTCTGTTTCAACAGCTTGCCAAAGTAAGCTGTTGCCAAATTTTTTTTTGAAAATAATTTTTTTTAAACAAAATAACGTCACTTCGGTAAAATAACAAAGTGCGATTTAGTATCGGAAGTGTTAACGAAACAAGTGATAGTCTTTTGTCGGGAAATAATTAAATTAAGGTTAGTTTACCTTTTTAAATTTCAAATCGGAGGTTTTCGATAGTTTATAAAAATATTTCCGCAGTTTCGACATTGTTTGTTTTAAAATTTATATTGTTTATGTTGGTATGGATATTTAATTGTGTTGTCTTCGTGTTTTTATCATTATACACCTTGTTTATCGAAAGTGTGTTTAATTTATAACAACCTTCAACGATCCATGCTTTTCAAAGCTTATTTTGAAATTAATTTAAGAAGAAGTGATGATCCTAAAAATAAAGATTCGTCAATATTATAATAACAATAGTGAAACTTACCTAAGTGAATAAGCTGTTTATATAAAAGAAAATTTGGATGTTCGCAAATCAGAATTGGAGTTCGCAGGAGCTGTTGTCTACAAGCAACTTCAGCAGCAGTAACCCACAAAAGGTGGACATTTTATGTGAGTACTTTATTGTTGACATTGATACTTTATTGTTATGTTCATAATTTCAATCCTTTGTAACAATTATGATGTCCAACAACATGGATGCATGTCCAAAGGGAATATTATGTGTTCTAAAAATTTAAATGGTTTATATTAATATTGTTTTTAATTCAAACGTAGTTATACTTACTTGTATGTCGAATTTCACTTCTTGTTGTAGTCAAATCACATGTTTGCGTATTCACAGCGCATGCCCACGTATACTTTTAGATAAATTTTGTTATGTACAGGGTGTAAGACAGGTATTAATGCGAATTAAAATTTATAATTCAATTTACTTGATCAATTTAATACGATAAAAATAATTGGACATTAACTCAATGTGCTTTAATCATATTAACTATGATTATTGTATTCAAAAAAATCAATATAATTCAAATTAATAATCACTTATTTTATAATTTTAAAAGTAAAGTTTCTTCTAAATTTTGATCCCTATCCCATTTGATGAGTCTCATGTTCTGCCAAAAAATGTATTTTAATATTTAGAGTTTTAGCCAAATTTAAATTACAATAACAATTTTAAATAATTATAATAATAAAATAAATTATATAATTATAAAATAATTAAAAGTTAAAGTTTAACAAAAATAATAAAATAAATTAACATAGAGGGGGTCATCGTAGTATATTCATGTAGATAACCTTTGACGAACATAATAATTTGTAAAACAAAAATAAACGGTAGTGTGAGAATTCCTGCTTCTTGGAAAGTCGAGTTGCAATTATCTCTGTATCCTAATCAATTGATAATTCGTACAGCGCTTCTTTGTAGCTTAAATATTCGGTCGGCGATTGAGCAGTTTCCCCTTACCAATATGCCATAGTTAATTAGAGAGTGGACTAAAGCGAAATATGCTGTGGCCAAGATCTTCTCTGAAACCTTTTCAAATAATCTTCTTAAGATATAAATATTTTTACTAATTTTTTTGCTAATATAGTTAATATATTCTGAATAAGTCAAGCTGGAGTCAATTAATACACCTAGAAATTTTACTGCTGTCGGATTATTCTATGTGTTAGACTATAATGTCAATAATAACTTTTCAGTTTTAGATTGGTTTAAAAGTAATTTGTTAGAGTTCAACCAATCGATTACCAAAGTTTAAATTTGAAGTAGTTTGCTTAAAATTTCTTAAATTTTTTCGTCTTGTATCAGCATAGTTGTATCATCCAAAAATAATATCAGCATTAAGGTTTACATAATACGGAAAGTCGTTGAAATAAATAAGAAATAACAGCGGACCCAGTATTGAACCTTGTGGTACGCCCCTGGTTAGTGGTGGTTTAGTAGATGTACGTTCATGATATTTAACACTTTGATATCTATTTGACAAGTAAGACTGTATTAGTTTAATACTGGTCTGGTCAAATAAAGTGCCAATTTATTAACGAGAATATCATGCACTACACTGTCAAAAGCTTTTTACAGGACAAAACATGGCCAAGGTATATTCTCCTTGTTCAGTTTAGAGATTTATTTACGAGTGTAGTTAGGGCACCCATTGTACTCTTATTTGGACGATAACAATATTGCTTACTATAGAATAAGTTGTCATCTTCGAAGTAGTCAGATATTTCTTTATATATAATCTTTTCAAAAATCTTAGGGAAGATGGGCAATATTGATATTGGTCTGTAATTTCGAAGTTCATTTTTGTCACCTCACTTGTGCATAGGTCTTACTAGGGCAATTTTTAAAAGGTCTGGAAACGTTGCCGACTTCATAATAAGATTAGTTAGTATGGTTAATGGTAGGACATATTGACTAATGTTGCTTTTAATTATTTTGATATTGAGACAATAAATATCTCTAGCAGCAGTAGATTTTAAACGTTTTAAAATCTCTCTCATTATAACTTCAGATAACATCCTCAAAGAGAATTGAATATCAGGACTAATTTGGATATGAAACACATTGAGTGGACTCTCACGTGCATTTGGTAAACTTTTTTTAAGTCAGCAGTGACATTTGAAATAATTATTAAAGTCTTCTGAAGACAAATGCGCCGGTTTATTTACAATATTCTGACATCAACCAAAAAATTCCATGAGATATTATTAATATCGTATTATTAAACAATAAATTACGCCCCTTTTGTGTGATGGATCATTATTTCCTGTGTACATTTATTTATTGGCGGTTCTGTGCGCACTGTAATAGATTGTCGATAGATAGAACAACGAAAACGCACATGCAACATACACGCACACGCACACGCTTGCGCACACGCAGAAGCTCACGTTCGCACTCGCACCCTCACCTGCACCACCACCCACAGCCACACGCACACACACTCCTATACCCATACCCACGCACACTCACATTCACCCCCCACACACTCCCAGGCAACCCCCTTTCCACGCACGCTGTCGGTGAAATTTTGTCAAATGTCATAAAATGAGGTAATAAGTCAATTTAGCGACGTTTTAAAACCTCACCGGTGCATAAATAATGCTGCATAATTGATAATCATCACACTGTGATTTGGAATCGTGAAGTTGAGTTGTATATTACAACATGTAATATGCACTCCAAAGTCGAGTGTAACGTCCATTGTGTTACAGACATAAATAGTTAAGTTTGAGTTTGAAACTTATGACTATAGTACTGTTTAAGTGCTAACCATTTAGGACAAAGAAATACACTTTGAAGGATTTTACGCTAGCGAGTATTTCATGCAAACGGCTCAAACAAAAACACTAGAAGCCCTGCATTAATGACTAAGCATTTTCGGAATTAATTGTTGCCACTGTATTACTAAATTACATATTAATTTTTTTTTATAAGGAACAGCTTCAGCAGATTGCTTCCTTATATTTTTACTTTGCACTATATCATCTTCTCCATCAAAGTCGATAATTTGTTTTACATCATTAAAGCTTTCTGCTGCGAAAAACTTATTTCTTCAGTGTAGTACTAGCCAAGAAAGTTTTAAAACTCTACACCGTCACCGTTGGACAACAGACATCGTTGGTTTTGGGGTGAAAACTTCACTCAAGCTGTTTAACACGTTTTCAAAGCAGTATTTTTTAATTCCCTAATAGTTCTAACCTCTAAGTAGGCCAACAATCCGTATTCTTCAAAATTTTCTAATAGACGAAATCCACACCATGCGCCGGTCCATAGTTCTAGTCGGCACAAGCCTGTTCACTAGTAGTAGGGCTAATCTCTTTTTCTACAATCTCTTTTGTTAGTGTAGGTAAAACTGATGAGTTGTGACAATACTGCACGTGTGACGACCAGTGTTACCACTATGTACGGGTTTATTTTCAAATGGGAAATTTGATAGTGGGGATCTAGGTGTGTGGGTGTTTTCGCATTGAATGCTTTTATATAGGAATAATTTTCAGGGGTATGCGTCGTTCGGGACTGCCTTAGTTAAAAACTTGTGTCGGTGGAGAAATGTTACCGTGTGAATTTCTTATCTTGGGACAGTTGTATATGTTGTTCAAACCTTCAGGATTGACTAACTAACTGGAATATTTGCAGTCTTATGCAGGCGAGTTAGATCAACTAGACGGTTAATGCAGTCTGGCATTAAAAAATGCTGGATACAGGAATATCTCTTTATTCTGGTCTTTATGGTGAAAACTGGATCAGAATACGGGAAATTACGTTTAGTGAGAGAACTTTAATACTCATTCCTATTTGTATAATTTCGACGGACTGGAACTTGATCACAGGAAATAATTGTGTACAACCCGGTCTAGTCTTCTGTCGACTGCACTCAGTTTTTAGTAAGTTGCCTAGGGGGAGTGCAGATATTTTTTTGTGCCTGTAAATAACATCTACTAGTAGAACATGGCCGTCAGCTTTGTTGCGCTTTCATGAAGACTGTTGGGCCTGCACAATTTAAGCAGGCATCCTTGCTGTCGGACACTGTAAGTAGACAATGATGCGAGTAATTAATCTCCTTCCGTTATTTTCTCTGTATATTTTGTAAAAGAGAACACGTGCAGGTGAAGACGAATTTAAGTGATAAAAAATTCTCAATAACTTCGTATCGACGTCGAAGTAAAATTTTAATGAAAAACTCCAATTTTAGGTTATATTAAACCCTAAAACATAGATTAAATAAATATCTACAATGATACTGATGCCGAAAGTATTTATCTTTTCAACACAGGTCGTAGGTGGTTAGTTTGGTGTTATAGGGGAAGGCGCGAGGAAGGCTTCGATGCTTTACCGAATTAGTTTAAACGACGTGTGTGATTAAATTAGACGTGTATTCGGTTATATGCTGAATTTACTTAGTTGCATTAACTCTTATCCGGGCAAGTCTTTTGAGTAACGTAACCGGTCAGTGTGGGTCCGACGGACCCACCTTCTTTAGATACAGCTTTTTTATTACTCGCTTGTACTGAGTGGCTATTGCTGGAATATATTTACAAATTAAGCTTACGTAATAGATATTTATGTATTAAGGGCATAATCAGAAGACTATGGCTCGAGGGAATGTTAAAAGCCCGACGCGAAGCGGAGGGCTTTTATATTCATGAGAGCCATAATCTACAATTATGCCCGTGGTACATACAATGTTTTATTTTATTTTGCACCATGAAACTGGAACAAAATATTAAAAAGATTCAGTATTTTCGGCAAGTTTTTAAATGCAAATGCAGTGAAATAAAGTCGACAGTAGGCTAATTTCTTGTTACTAAGATACTGTGATATTGCTATTATATATCGTCATGTGTTTGCTGTCAATCATGCTGCTTAGAATCAATGACATTTCCGTGCTATAAAGACCACATTACGCCCGCATTTGGAGGCGTATAAAGAACATTATGGTGGCAAAATAAAATAAACATTATTATATAAACAAAAAACTATTTATTGCAGTTATTACAGATAATAGTAGTGACAGAGTGTTGATTACAAACATTTTTATAGCATTTTTCACAACATTGTCTTTGTTTTCTTGCATCCTTTGCGGGACACATGTGGCATCTCTTCTTACAAGCAACTTCGGGTTTCAATTTTTTAGGGGCTGGTTCCTCTTCTTCTAAAAAAACTCCTACGCTTTATCTAGCACCAGGGTGCAGTTTTTTTCTTCTCCTTATGTGTGGCACAACTAAGGCCTCACCTACGGACACCAAAAACAACCTTCTTTTCGCGTGCTTATTCTCATTCCATTCAGGATGTAAATTTGTGTATATAACATAAGCTACCACACCGCTTACGTCTAACAAATTCATGAAAAACGAAAATGGCCAACGATTGGTTTTTCTTTTACTCATACAGTTATGAACAAGTTGATCTAGAGTATCTACACCACATTTTGTGTTATTATAATATGAGATTATTTCTGGTTTCTTATCGTCATTGGCTTCACAGCTGTTGGTATCATGCATGGTGGATAGTAGAATGACACTTTTGCACTTTTTAGGCACGTAAGACATCAAAGTAGCTTTTTCCATAAACCCGAAAATTGATGACCTTTCTTCACGATTCTTATTAGGCAAAAATTCTCTAGGTATAAAACGTTTATTTTTTTTTCACTGTTCCAACACATGTCAGCCCATTGGCAAGTAATGTCTTTGCTTAGCCCAAGTCTGTGAAATAATTATCAAAAGTCACATTTCTGTGTGTTCTAAAATACGGCGGAACAAGTTTTTGCACTACATCACTAGCTAGTCCTTTTGCAACTTTATTATCCACTTTTCCCGTGTAAGGAATCCCGTTCAACGGATAATACGTCTCAGAATCGCAAACCCACCAAATTTTCATGCCATATTTGTCTGGCTTCGATGGCATGTATTGCCTGAATGGACATCTTCCTCGAAATGGTATCAGCTGCTCATCTACCGTAATATTTTCACCAGGAAGATAGTGTTTTACCAAATTATTATTTATCCTATCCCACAGGTGCCAGTTTGTCTTTTTCTCTCCTTTGGGTTCGCGTTTCTTTGTCATCAAAACACACAAAACGTAATAAAAATTTAAATCGTTTCAATCCCATACCTGCTCTAAAGATTGGAGGTCCATATACCGGATTCCAGAGAACAGCATAGCTAGTGTCGTTGGCACTTAGAGGTCCTGCAGTTACCAACAAGCCAAGAAATGCCTTGATCTCTATGGCATCACAGGGATTCCATTTGGTATTTAGCAGAACTCTTGATGCTTCTGAATTTGTATGTGATACTATTTTGCTTATCACTTCATCATCGATAAGAAGTTGAAATGCATCAATGGGATCTTCAATGCACTTTCCTGGTGGAATAATAACTTTATGCAGTTTGGATTTTATGATATTGCAAGAACGAGTCTTTCCATTTGGATATGGTTCACTGTTCCACTCCGAATCGTCCTTCGTAGTAAATTTGAAAGCATTTGGGTTTTCTTCAACATTTTCATCTTCTTCATTTTCTTCTTAGATATCTTCTGACTCACTGGCACTTGAACAATAGTCTTGATCAGATTTAGCATCACTTACTTCACCACTGTCATCAGGTACATCTAAATCAGAAAGATTTTCAAGGATTTCGGCAAGCTCCTTATCACATAAACCTTTTCTGGGCATTTTTAGATAATAGCGCTTCGTTTACAAAAACACGAATAGTTACCTAGTAATAAATGATTGCATATTTATATAAAATATAAAGCAAGGGAAGGGCACTAAATGAATTCCAAAGTAATTACTCTTCAACTCAAACTTTTATCTTTGCCAATAACAAACATTCCAGACTAATGACATCCTTTGAAAATAAAATCCAAATTCTTGAATAAAATACAATGATTATAAATAGGTATTCTAAATTCGTCACTAATAGCAAATTCCTCATAATCCATAAGTAGGTAATTACAAAAGAATATCTAGTTCATTATCTAACTGCCAAATGACTGAGATTAGTCTACAAACATTCCATACTAATTGTTTTTTTCCTGACAATTACACTTGAAAACAAAGTAACTCTCAAATCCGCTAATGATTCTGATAAATACCGAATCAATTATGAAAATATCGTATACATAAGATGCATCAATTGTAACCACCACGCGAGGGTCCACTGGACCCACATTGGACGGTTACGTAAGTTCTATGTAAAGACAAATATTTATTGAAAAGTAGGTCATGTTTACCAAATTTGACTAAAGTAAAACTTAGTTAATACTATTTCCATGGAAACCACAACGGCATTTTGTCAAAAATTAAATATTAACCGAAATATGGCCGTTTGTAACACTACGTGGGTCCGTTGGACCCCAGTTGCCCGGATAAGAGTTAAAAATGCGCAAAGTCCGAGCAAATGTGAACTATTTTGAACACCAAGTATACATTTGAAATATGTTTGGCAAGCGCTTCCTTCCTATTACTTTACATCAAAGACTAATTCAGAAAATAAAAGACTACAGTGAAAGTGTAACGTGAAAGTAAAAAATTAGATTCATTAGAAAGAAAGGAGTTGAAGAAAAAGAGACTGGAGAAAAAAATTAAGGACACAAATTCAGAATATACTACTGTTCAAAGTGAAGTAAATGAAGAACGATTAATCTTATCAAATAAATCACAAGGATGCTGTCTATTGTAACTAGTCTGTTATGTCACAAAGGCATCAACGGCTTCAAGAATGCGTTACAATAAGAATTGGTTTTATCTAGTCTGGCTGAAGCATGTGACATAAGTGGACTTTTATATAGAGATGCGTTTCTCGTGGTAAACGCTGAACTTAAAGAGCTTAATTCCTGGTAAACGGGTTGATACAGAAATGAAATAACAAAAAGCAGTTTCGTTGGGAAAATCGGAGCTTCTTATCGCAGTAATCTAAATACTGAAGAACACGTAGCTCCTGTTGCGGGATTAGTTTCTACTTATGTCATGTGATACCTAGTTTCGGGAGTGCCAGTAATATTAAGGCAGACCTTTTTAACTTTTTTAAAAATTATTTGGGTGAGAATTTATACAATTATACAAATATCTGCCAATGCTAACTGGTCACTATTCCATCAAAGCCTTGAAATACCTCCAAATATTACCGTCGAAACAATAAATGATAGTATATTGAGAGCGGCGGGAAACAGCATACCAAAATCGGGAAATAATCCGGTAAAGAGACCTCTTCCGTGGTGGAATCATGATGTCAAGGTAGCCGTCAATAATAAGAAGGCAGCATTCAGAAGGTATCAAAGGCAACCAACGATTGAAAACCACATTGCGTTCAAGAGAGCCAGAGCTATTAGTAGGCAGATTGTGCTTGAAAGCAAACGAAAGAGCTGGATCCTATATACAACAACCATTTCGGCAAGTTCAGACATTAACGCCACCTGGAAAAAGATTAAAGCAATTAACGGGAGATATAAAAGTCAATCAATTTATGCTACACAAACCCATCAAAATATAATCACGGAAGATCCGACTGAGATTGCAAACACGTTGGCTAGACAATTTGAAAATACTATCCATCCAATTTTTTTGAAACTAAAAATGAAAGAGAAATAGAACTTGAGTTCGCTTTAAAACGCAGCAAAAAGACAGCACCAGAAAATGACCTAATTTGCAATGAAATGCTACTCAATCTCACAATTGAAATGAAAATGTACCTGCTACAACTATACAATAAACTGTGGGATGAAGGTACTTATCCGGAAGGAGGAAGTAGTTATACCTGTACTAAAACCTGGAAAAAATCCGTTGAGTAAAGCCAGCTACCGGCCAATCAGTCTCACATGCTGTATGGGAAAGATATGGGATAAATAATAGACTGCAATGGCACCTCGAAAAATATAATCTTCTAGTACCACACCAAGCCGGCTTCAGAAGGCACAGATCAACCACAGACAACTTAGTCCTTCTGGAACACGCTGTCCAGGAATCTTTCCGTAAAAGGAACCACCTGGTGGCTCTGTTCTTTGATATTAAGGGCGCATATGATATGACCTGGAGGCATGGTATTCTAGAAAAGATTTTTGATTTAAACCTGAGAGGTAAATTGCCATTACTAATAAAGTCTTTTCTCAGTAATAGGCGTTTCCGAGTAAGAGTTGGTGACAAACTGTCCGTTACAAAAAACCTTGAAAATGGAGTTCCTCAAGGATCTACGCTAAGCTGTACGCTTTTTACAATAGCAGTTAATGATATTGCCATGAATATCTCCAGTGATATCGACAAATGTATATACGTTGACGATATCGCCATATATTACTCGGCCAAAACTGTTGGCCAAATAAGCCATATTCTCCAACCCGCGATCACCCATATAGTTAAAAACGGTAGCAATATTGGTCTGACTTTCTCTAAAGAAAAAAACCAGTGCGTACATTTCTGCAGATTACGAAAACCGCATTACAAACCATTACTGTTTTTGTTAGACGAACCTATCAGATGTACTGATACCGCACAAAGTTCTTGGGCCTTACGTTTGATGATACCCTTACCTGGAGACCTCACATAGAGCGACTAAAAAACAAATGCTTACAAAGCCTAAACATAATTAAAGTCCTGGCGCATACGAAGTGGGGCTCAGAAACAAAATGGCGCTTCAGAATATACCAGGCTTTAGTACTATCTCAAATTGATTATGGCTGCATAGTATATTCATCAGCTCGTAAAACCTTGCTTGAAACTTTAAATATCGTACATAACGCCGCCATAAGGTACTGCCTCGGAGCCTTCCCTACCAGTCCAGTAAACAGCTTATACTGTGAGGCGGGAGTTCCACCTTTGGAAACTAGAAGGACACAGTTAACTACGAACTACATGATTAAAGTTCTGTCGCTACCACAACATCCTAATAAAATTATATTTCATGTAGACATGCAGGCGTATATATCACGACTTACCATCACCCGGCCTGCCTGCTTATGTTAGGTTTCAAGAACATCTGGGACAGATGGGCATAGTCATTCCAACATTATTGGATGATATAATGTTGGACGCTGTGCCATGGAAGACACCTGCAATAAAAATAAGAAGAGATTTAGCGACTTATAAGAAGGAAACTACAAAAGACCATATCTACCTGCAAGAGTTTGAGAATATCTGCAGCCAATATACCCTGCACCAACTTGTGTATACAGATGGATCTAAAACTTTAAATGGAGTTGGCAGTGCTATAGTTACCGAGGGTGTAGCACATCAATGGAGTTTGGACGCTAAATCGTCGATTACCTTTGCTGAACAATACGCTATGCGGCAAGCAATGCTATACTGTACCATGACATCTGCTAACAAGTTTTTAATTGTGACGGATTGTAATAATGTTTTAAATGGCATATCCCAAATCTATCCCTCAGATCCGATGAATCTAAAATGCCAATCCGTTTTAAGCCATATATTCGACCAAGGGAAATCAATTGAATTTATCTGGGTCCCCAGCCATGTTGGAATCCCTGGAAATGAAGAGGCAGATCAAGCTGCTTACCAAGCGACGTTTAGCGAGCAAATTGACGTCAAATTTTCGGTAGCAACTGATATCACTAAATACCTAAAAGAGAAATTCACTATGAAATGGCAGGAGAAATGGGCCGGAGTAAATACTCACCTTTCTCAAATAAAACCTATAGCGAAACATCTATTTACAGTACAACATTTATCAAGGGAGGAGAATGTGAAGATGCACCGTGTGAGGATAGGGCACACTAAAATTACCCATCAAAATTTACTTAAAAATGGAACTCCTCGGTACTGTAACCGCTGCAATATAGCCCTCACAATCACACACACATAATAAGTGATTGCCCACTACATGCTGCTGAACGCCTGCGTCATAACATACTGCCAAATTACGCTGTAAACTTCAACGCAAAAAATGCTAAATATACACTAGCTTACTTGAAAGAAATCGGAATACATATTGATATATAGAATTGCGTGCATATGTGCACGTGTGCTTTTATAATCGTGCAGTAAAGGGGATATGACCTTGGCAGTCGAACCCTACAAAAAAAAAAATTATACAAAATTTCGACAGTGGGTTGTGACGGTGCAGTAGTTGACACATGTTTAAGGTATGGTGCTATATAACAATTGGAAGTTTCCCTAGGAAAACCGGTTCATGGGTTTATATCCCTGTTGCACCATAATGAACTCCCTCTTCGTTATTTACTTCATCAGATAAGTGCAAACGATGCAAGAGGCTGTACCTACCCTCTAAGAAATCAGGGATATAAATGACCAGATGCCCGTTGTGCCATTTCAGATGGCACAACCTGACGTTGGATTACATCCAATAAATTTTACGCGATTAAGTGCAGACCAAAAGTACTTTAATGGAATCGTTCTGGCAATAGGAGAAAGTGAGGTTTCCCCAGTTGGCAGCTAAACAACCAGAAAAGTGTCCATGCACAACGGTTAAAAACAGCAAATTTTACAATATAATAACCATCGCATGAATTAAATATGTTGGCTTGTAATTATGTGTATTTAATAAATATTTACTGATCATCTAATGCAAGGACATAAAGTTATCAAAAAAAAATGCTTTGTTTGCTCATTTGGAAAATGTTTTAGTTGCATTGCCGGAGGATGACAGGAAACACATTTGAGAGTTGACGTTGCATCGAATTTCTAAATGGCGAAATTCTAAAACTTATCAATATCCTCGTGACCTCAATGTGCCAGAACTGAGCTTTGATGTTACCGATTATACCAATTTATTGGCAATTAATTGGCAATCAGATGAAGTCACAGAACCTTCATTGACAAAAGGTATTCCAGAAGCAGGTCTTAAAAAATTGGTTGTTAATATTCCCGATACCATCGAAATTTTTCAGGACGTCGAAGGATACATTAACAGTCGACCAAGACAGTGTGTAACAGTATTATCAGTGACAAGTTAATTT